>JAUBOC010000071.1:16556595-16570390 GCA_032275365.1 Anablepsoides cearensis
ACTCAAGTAAAGTACAGATACCCAAAATTTCTACTTAAGTACTGTAAAGAAGTATTTGTACTTAGTTACTTTACAACTCTGATTATGTACAAAAATACAACGATGGCGCGTCGCTTACCACTTCAGATATTGTTCATGTATAACTCCGTCAGCCTTCACGACTCTCAGAACTGCCGGTGTATGTCCCAGAAAGAAACTTCGAGGAGAAGGAAGCGGCAGGTAATGACTGAACAATTACCATTTAAGGTTTGCGCGTGCGGCAAGAGGCTTACCTGTTTCTCGGTGGTCCGGGTATGTGGTCATATTTCAGATGAATGTACTTGACATATAAACAGTAACACAAAAAGGCTATGAAAAGGATAAAAATCAGCAAAAAGAGCGCGTTAGCGACGAATCTTAGCAAAGTCATTGCAGCCCTGCACCAGCTCCTTCACAGGATCGATGGAAACACTGGGTTTTCTAGTGGGTGACACCCACTAGTTCAATAGGGGGGAAAAAAAACTGAAAACCAATGAGGTATATATACCCTATTGCTGAAAACAGCCGCGTCGTCACAGTTTCGCCCTCCGAAATTTTTTTTCGTATTAATCACCAGCTGTGCCGGCTTCATAGCTCAGTGGTTAGAGCACTGGTCTTGTAAACCAGGGGTCGCGAGTTCGATCCTCGCTGAGGCCTGATTTTGAATTTTCAGCTGTTTATGTGTTATGGAAAATACAAACTTTTTTCAACGTCACAGTGTTTGTTACAAAGAAAAGCAGCGGGAGACGGTTAAGTATAGGACAATCCACATAATTAAATCTAGACTAGTGTTCAGAGTACCAAAAGAAACATATGTATCATTCTTAGCGCAAAGGGAAAATGTGTGGGACATCACAAAGCTTGCGTCGACGTCTTCCTGAGGCATTTTTTTTAATCCTGTAAAACATAGGGTCTTCATGTCAGGATGGCCGAGCGGTCTAAGGCGCTGCGTTCAGGTCGCAGTCTCCCCTGGAGGCGTGGGTTCGAATCCCACTTCTGACAGATCTTTTTTTTTTTCCTTTCTGCACCAATGCATTAATATTAGAAGCTGTATGTTGTTTAAACTTATAATCTGAGGTGGGTAGAGTACCCAAAAGCTGTACTCAAGTAAGAGTAGCTTTATACTTCAACATATTTTTACTAAAGTTAAAGTAAAAAGTAGTCATCCAATAAATGACTCAACTAAGAGTAAAAAAGTATTTGCTAAAAAGGCTACTCAAGTAACCTACTGAGTAACTAATCAAGACATCAATCATTTCATATTTTTAAATGATACAATGGTACAGATGGACCAAAATGTTAAAGATCAAATGAAAACAATTCATATAAATAACATAATTACAAAAAACAAATTCAGGCAATATACTTTTTTTTCAATCAGTTTATTTCAATACAAAATTTATGAAACTAACAAAAACTGCAGGTGTGTCTGTCTGGTGAATTTTTGGTGAAAACAAACTTGTAATGGAGTCATCAACATGCAGTGTCTTTCATCAGATACTGGAATCTATAGGACTTAAAGGTGCAGGGTGGTGAAAAGATGTCCTTGCTTGATCTCTACAAACATATAAATTAGGCTTGGTTGAGGAGGGAGCAGGTCAATGTAGCAAACATCCAAGCTTAAGTTAATGAATACACCGAGAAGAATTCAGGTTTCTACAACTTTTAAACTTTGGACCAAGTTCATTTCATCAAATCAGTTTAAGCTTGGAAGGAATTCCACCAAATCTTAAAATAGGATCAACGTATCAAGGCATGCAACATGCATTGATTTCCACGCATCAAACCCCTCCTGATTTACCCTTCAGCTGGTGAAGCAGGAAAGTCTTCCTGTTGCTTTATGCAATTACACTAATCTTCAAGAAGACTGGGGAAAATAAGCAAAACATGGGGGAGTAGTTTGAGTCATCACAGGATTTTGCAAAGTTTTGCAGAAGGAATGCACAAAGGTTGAAGGCTAAGTGAAGCAGATAGACATTGTGAAACATAAACACTTTTTTCTTCTGCTCCTAGTAATGTTTTGGCTGATCATTAAGCACAGTTCAGAATGATGATGGCTCTCTCTCGCTCTGCTTTCCAGCTCTATCATCCTCCACAGCAACCTTTATTTATGTTATTTAGGTGGTAATTAAAGGTCTAAGCTTCCTTTAAAAATCTTGTTCTGTTGCCACTTTGGTCAAACTTTGAAAATACCAATTTGCACAGTCTTGTGATACTGTCTATTAGTTATTGAAATATGTGTTGTGAACGACCCTCAGCAATTTTAACATTAAATTCATAGCAGTTTTTATGTTGGCTAGTCAATTAACTGTAGTTTATACGTGTAAAATCGTATATGTATAAGTAAATGTGTATAAAATCAAACTTCCATGTATTGACTTTATTAATTAATTACAATAAATTCTCAAAACATGCCATGTAAATATTATTTTATAATATTTATTTGAATATTATTTTATTTTGTTTTTAAGTACTCCCAGCCAAGAGTTCCATGAAGTTTCAAGTTTGTGTACTTACACCTGATGACCAGCAGGTGGTGATCTAAGTCAGCATCCCATCTTACCCCACTGCACTGAGTATCACTTAATGTTATTTGTTCCAAAAAGTCCTAAAATTACTACACACATGCTGTATCTTTATGTTGTCTCATTTAAAAGCTGCTTGTGTGTTGCAGATAAACAACACTGCGGTTGATTTTGTTCATGTCATTTTTTTCTGACAGGCAAAAAGATTTAAAAGTCAAATGTTGTGATCTCAACCATGAAGTTTCACTTGACCTGATTTGGCTCCTTTCCATTCCAGCCGCTTCACACTTTGTTGTAAATTGTCCCATTGCATGTTTTTGAGGATCTTATCTTATAATGAAGAAAAACAATCATATTTGTTTTCTTTTTTCAGCACCGGGGTCTTGACTTGATGCAAGTGCTGGAGACCAGGAACTATTTTGCTGTCATGGCTGGCAGGCAGAGCATTGTGCTTGGCCGTTGTTTTAATTTTATTATCAACAGAGAGTGCAGGTTGAAGAAAATTAAGGCTCTCACTGGACCCGAGTTAACAAAAGTGTCTGATTTATTCAGACTCCTCTTCCAAACTTCAGCTCAGTATCTGTAAAAGTGACAACAGTTGTGTCTTCTTGGGTGGATTAGTTTAGGCAGCCAAAGTTGACGCCAAAAGTTAATGTAAAAGTCTAATGCTTACTTTTTGTGTGGTTTCTCAAAATCCAATCACTAGTTCAGAAAAGTAAACACACATACAGACACGCAGAGGCTGTTACATGATCACCCACCTTTCATGGCCGCAGGTGTCAAATATTAATATCTTCAGAGGAATAATTACTAGTGACTGTAGGCAGGAGTGGGGAGTGGACAAGATCCACAAACACAAGTTTCACTTTGCAGGCCAAGTTAGAGAATTTCCTCTTTTTTGCTATAATTTGTTCATTCTAAAGTTCTTTCAGTCAGTACACGCCTCTATGACAACATGCAGCGTTTGACCAACCAAACTTAAAAAAAATTGACATTAAATTAGTTTTTAGCAATAAATCTAGAGGTGGGATGACTCTTTGAGGGGATCCGGATGGTTCATATAGTGTTTGTTGAAAGGAGCCGTTCAACTGATACGAATTGTTTGCGAAGGTCACATCATTAAATAAATCTACTTGGATAGGTTTAGTTATTTAGGGACCATAATGGCTAAGAAACTTTAATAGAGAAGTTATAGGCTGTATATCCTCTTTCATCTATTGAATTTAATAGGGGTGCACCAAAAAATCGTTTTACATCAGAATCGTGATTCTCGTTTACAAAGATTCAGAATCGATTTAAAATGTCCCAAAATCGATTTTTATAAATAGTATAAATATAAAAAAATATGAATATATGAATGCATAGAAAACACAAAAACAAAAAGGAAACAGCAAAACTGGAGGAAAGAGAGATTCAACTGGCCCTGTCTTCATTGAATGCAAAGATTTGGGCTTATTTTTTTTTTTGTTTTGTTTTTTTTGAGTCTGAGTTTGACATGAGCGAGGTTTGCAAAATGAAGATAAAGCACTTAGGGAACACGACAAAAGGACTTATCAGTTTTGAATGAAAAATCAATTTTGAATCGAATCGTGGTTCAAAAAATCAGAATTGAATCGAATCAAGAGAGAGTAAAAGATTCCCACCCCTAGAATTTAATACAAGCACCTGCTGCAATAGTCCTGATAAAAAGCAACAAGTTTATTATAAGACTCAAATGTATTTAACAGAAAACATTAACCTAACTGTAGTGGAGTGTTCCAGTTTTTTATATTACTATGACTTCTCCAGATCCAAGACCCCTGAGCTGGGCCACCCACCCAACCCTAACCGTAACTTTAATGTTAGCCCAAAGACCACTGGTTTAAAGTCTTATGTCTTTCTTCTAACATGACCAAAGTCACCAAAAGGGCTAATATGTTTCGATAAAATACTAAACTTAGAAACATCCTGCTCCTCCACTCAGATTGAGTTGAAAACAGAAGACTATAGATTGTTGATGTCTACAGTTGTTTTGGTAATATTATACAATATATTTGCGCATAAAAAGCTGCCATACTCCCAGAAGTTGGACTTTCTGATCATCAGCTCCAACTGGGTGGCAGTTTAAATCGATGTGCTCTAAATGATTACACAAAATAGATATGAGACGAGTCCTCAACATTTTTTAATCATCATCTAAAAAATGGCAATACTGTGACTTTACTGTCAGCATTTTGTGTAATTTCCATACAAGCATGGCAGGTTTAAAAATTCTAAATTGATTTATTGAAGATGTAGGTACTTATTTGTTTTTTGTCTTGGATGGAGGCTGAAATTTTAGTATAAGTCTAGCTGATCATTTCAGAACAAGGCCTTCCTCTGTGTCAAAGTGACTGAGGAATGGGATAATTCAAGCTCCAGATAATCCGTAAGAACCTAATATTGTCTGGCATTCATCTAAAGGCAGAGTTTCCAAAGCATCCAGTTAGATTTTGGGGGTGTATCTGTGATGGCTGCTGCTCCATGACTTCACTGAAACCGGCTTGTCCGTCACTGTGAACTGATATTTATTTGTGCGGCGCTGTTGGGGGTTGGGGTTTCGAGGCAGCCTGTAACGAGAGCACTTAAAGGGCCGTGCTGTTTGCAGGTCAACCAGCCGCAGTACACCCAGAGGAAATCTCATGTTCCTGCCAGTCTACAAAAGTAAACAAATCTGTAACCACCAAATACTGGCACCGGACCTGATCTGCCACGGCTGCAACTGGAGAAACGAGTCTCGCAACGCAACTTACCGCTAAAAGAAAAGGTGCGCAACAAATCTCAAGCTGAGAACTTTGAACGCTCGCCCAGTCTTGTAGTGAGAAATCATTCCCGTTAAACTTCTGTGTAACCACAACACACTCGCAAAGTGACATGACGCACATGCCTTCCATAAGCTGTGGAGAAAAACTCGCCCCATTTTTTAACGTGTCTGCCCAGAAATCTCCCGCCTCATTCGGTGTGTCAGATAACATCTTTTAGCCGTGGGGTTCTTCAACCTCCCTTCTCTTTTATGTTCCCCCTCCTTTCCCTCTCTGTTTCTGTCCTGTTTGCCCCGTTCCAGCTTTCTCCTCTGTCTACACATCTGTGGTTATTTATCTGTTATTTTGTGGCAGCAATTTGGTCAACATGTGTCTGGCTTCCCCTTCACTCACTTCTCATCTGCAGTCAACTTAAGAACCACACATCGTCCCACAAATCATTTAACGGCAAAGACGGCATAGGGACAGACAGATGGGCTCATTATTAGCATTCTCCTGTCTTTTTGAATGACATTTCTATATCCTTATTTGTGTCCCACTTCTTGGGGTAGTGTGTTGTTGTCAATGCATTCACCCCTTTTCCTGTAGGTCAAAGAGTACAAGAGGAGAATAGATGTCATGACCAACTACAATTAAGATTATGAGAGCACTATATGGATTGCTTAAGCCTATGGATTTGCATTGCTCTGACCTTTAAACCTTTAATCTCAGTGTTATTTAATCTGCTGGAAAGACTATAGGCTCAGAAAAACACGGTGGCCACCATAGATCAACCTCGAAACCACAGTAAAGGCGAAGACACAAGGGGGCTTTATAGATTTTATATTTAACAGCTCAGTTTTGTCTGCCATATCATTTAGCATTCTTTTGATATCTGACCTTTCTTTTCCAGCACTTAAAGATAGACTTCAGATCTTTTGAAGTGAAATTTTGTGGAAGACTTATATTTTACTAATAGTAGACTTGTCTATGAACAAGAAATAGGGTTTCATTTTTATCAGACCAATAAGCTAATGTTTGAGTGGGGCCAAGACCATAGTTGGATTTCTGACATTTCAAAACAAGTCCAATCAGCTTGGGATAATCCATTAATTCATCCATACTTGGGATTGATGGTGTCTATCTCCAATAGTCACTGTTTGGGGGTGGGTACACCCTGGACAGGTCCCATATGGTCTTTTTCCATTGACTTGACGCAACTCTACTCACTCAAAGAGTCTTTGGAGTCTTTCCACTGGGTGTTCCCACTTGCTTCCAGCTTGGGTCTTAGGATCTGCTCAGCAAGGTTCCATGTGAGTCAGTATAAGTTGAACATTTGACATCAGCAGATTGCAGGTCACAGATCGGACAGAAAGCAACGTCAACCATGAGGGCATCTCCTTCACGAGAATCAGACATACCATTTTTAAAACCTCGAAATTGCAATTACTTCTTAAAAATAGATGTGATATATCCAATAAAATCGCAACACAGAGACCAACATGGTAGTAATCTGAGGAGGTGCAGACAATTCTGTGATTGTTGGCCAACAACAGAATTCAGAGGGAGCTATAGACCAAACTGGCAGAGAGAAAGTGGCCTTGACTCGATCATGGCATTTTTGGAAACAGTGGGAGAGGACAGTGAGTGTTTTGTGACATTTTGTTGTGTTTGCCTTGGATTGAAAATAACATTGTGGAAGTTTTGGGCAGCTGCGCTATGATGATCCGCCCACATCGAGACAGCATTCAGGTTATATTAAACCACTGAGACCATGTAGGCCTGAGTAGAGTCAAAGCGAGTTGTGGTGACACTGGGCAATGGGGAAATGGCTTTAGAGACAAATAACCACTTACTGTCACTCACACTTAAGGACAATTTAAAGTTACCAATAAATCTAACATGCATGTTTTTGGTCCATGTTTGGTAATTTCTAATGTACCCCTCTATTTTTAAAAAAGTCAATTCAGTCCTTCAAATCAGGTGTGCTGGAATGGAGAAACCTCTAAAACATGCAGGAGAGTGATCCTCGAGGACCAGGATTGGACAATTTTATAGTTATTTGCAATTTTAAGTGGCAGCATCAAATAGCTGTAGCTCTTCTGGTGCAGCCAGGGACATTTCCAGCAGGAATATTTTAAAATTTGTTCCAAAATAATAATGCGACAGGAAACTGAATAGTTTTAGCATCAATCACTGACATTTTGGTAGCATTTCTTGTGACTGCAGCAATCCATTTTCGTGGTGCAGTCACTCTGAATAGCCGATAGCTTGACAAAGTCAGGTAATTCAAAAACCTATATAGAAGATCTCATATCTTTTCCACAAAACCTAGAAAAAATCTAAACATTTCCTGTCAAATAAAAAGGAGTTTTCAGACACTATCTCCCTTGCCTGATAGCTTCACTGAAAAACATGTTTGTCAAACACAAAGGCAAATTCGTGAATCGCCACAAATGTGCTCGCAACATGTTTCCGATTCATGCAAACTGTTGCTTAATTGTTTACACAGAAAAAAGCCTTCCACAGTTTTAGACTCGCACGAGTCTGCTTTTACACTGTCGAATCCCTGCCCTCGCTGCTAACATGTAAAGGAAGCAGTGCTGCCATTGCTAGTTGGACATGGAAAGTTTTGTTTAGAAGAGCAACATTGCAGGCACCATTCTCATTACTTCTCATCAGCGCGGGCACTAACTCACAAAACCACATTGGTAGAATACAAAGCAGTTTCCATCAGCTTTGGATAGGACTCGCAGCATTAACCAGGGACATTCCTTTGACTGACTTTGTATTTCATCATTAAAACCCTTTTTAAGCTAAATAATGCCTAAAGGAGTTAAGATGGGAAACTATACTTATGTGCCATATTTTTGAAAGTTACGTGGAAACTGTTTTTACTGCTTTGCTTTGCAGATTGCATCTCAAGTGTGGAAAATGAAGCGACACATTAACACATCAGCTGATGAATGCAAACTCTTTATATATATATTCTTTTCAGTATATGGCAGACCAACACAAAATGAAATACAGACACCTGTTGTTGCTACATGAAGCAACATAAGGGAAGTTATTTCCCTTTGTTGAAAGGTGCCTTCATTTTTCACTTAATTAGTGCACCACGTTGAGGACAGTCATTTCAAAGCTTCAGCAAACTTTAAAAAAAGAAAGAACAGACAAATAAATACTGTACAACACCATATATGTAATACTAGATTCAGAAATCACAAAACAATCATGCTTTTCTTGACACTTGCAAGGATATTTATGCACCTTTGTGTAAGAACAGAGCATTTCCTATGAGCTGACCTTCACAATAATACTGTCATCAAGGAATGGCAAAAATAAAGTGCCTTATTTTGAAAAACTGGATATTTTAAAGTCCAGCTGCATGTGTGCTTGAGGGAAAACTGAAATGCAGATATTCAAAGAAAAGGACTGGATACAAAAGACAGGTTCTGGAGTCAACAATAAAAGGGACATTTTTCTAAACCATTATTTTACCTGTTGTATGAGGCTCTTTAAATGGTCTAAGTTTGAAGAATGAAGTCTGGTTTTGATCTGACTGATCAGCAACAACTAAGCTAACAGCTACGCTAATGTCCAAACACAACAAAAAACAAATTCGATATGTAGTTTTTTTAATTGAGCCAATCTCATACATTTCATAGCAGCAATGCTATATTTTATAAATCTTTTGATTACCTTCACTTTCAATTTACACAGTAATTTATAAAGAATTCTCTAGTTCGTTGCAAGTGAAATTGTGGCAGCTGCATGTAGCCCATTGCAGCCTAGGATCTAATCCATTCGGGGTTAAAATATATACCAATTAATGTAAAATGTAATGTGGTTCAAATGTAAAAATAGCTTTTGCAGGAAGGTTGATTTATAAAAAATTCAATTATACTGCATGATTAATCAGAACTTGGTGGGTGTGTTTAGGCAGAAAAGTGGGTGAACTACTCTGCTCTCATATTATCTCAACTTCTCTGCTGAGGAGAAAATACAGTCATCTTTACATACATAGTGATACATTTCAAGTTGTATGAATTGTGCGTAAATTACACAAATTTCCCGCCCATTTTGCAGGGAAGAATAGGGCAATCTCAGGCAATTTTTCAAAAATGCAGCTTCAAATTTAATACCTCTCAGAGCCTGTAGGACGTAAAAAGAAAAACAATAAAAAAATTTAAAAACCATGTCCCAATCTGCTATGCTGCTAGAAATACGTCTGCTACCTTTACCATTTTTTTGTAAAAACCTATAGATTTTTAAGAGTCGAAATGCAGCCAAATGTTCGAAGGGGTTGACATGTAATTTTCCAGCAAAATTTAAAAATATAGTCAAATAAATTGCACAAAGTTAATAAACTCATAGGAGATAGCACTATTTTTGTGCACATGAGACAGCGTGGAGACACAGGCGTTACTCTGTGGCTGTGCTGGCAGGGAGGGAACTAAGTTTAAAGAGAAACATATTAACTTTTCTACAGAACCCCATTTTAAAACAGCCCAAAGAAACAAGAAACCTTTTTAGTAAAGAGCTTTAATATTAATATTGGTGCAAATTTTTTAGATTTCTGTTATTCGCTTTACCTAATGGCTAAAACTTGAAATATTTGGTAGAATCAGCGTGTTTCCGCGTTCAGCACCAATATCCTTTGCCCAGCTAAGGTATCAAATTATTGACTTTATATTCAGGGGGAAACGTGTCTTTTCTATCCAATCAATTTCCGAGCATAAACAGCTTGAAAGCAACATGTTTCTATCTCACACACTGTATCAACAACTGTTCAGGTAGGAGGGTTCCAACAGCGTTCATCACTTCCAATTTACCTTACAACTCCAAAAGAAGGGTCAAAACCAAAACAACTGGACTTTTACTTTGTAGTCGTCAGGGTCTTTGTTTATGTGGCTCACAAAAGTAGTATTTTGGTCACATGCCTGAAGGTGTGTATTAGAGTTAAACTGCCTGGGCATCAAGCTCAGTGCTGCACTTTAGAGCGCAGAAATATTTTCGATTTAAAGTTTTTTCTCGTTTGACATAAATGGCTTCCCTCAAAAACCACCTGTCTCATGTGTCCAATATATGAAGATCTTGGTCTTCTAAAAGAGTGTCCTCAAGGTGTAGGTGCACATCTGAGTTTTGTCCTGAAGAGGTGATCTCCTATGCTGAGCCATTAGTAGGTGGAGAGGCTGTTGAGTTTCTCCAATGTAGAGGTCTGAATGTTCCTGAATTGCACTGAACTGCTGATACCACACCTCTCAGTTTGTTCTTAAAATGGACGTTTTTCTGAGTCTCATTAGGTTTGAAACAGATCTGGATGTTGTGTTTGAAGAAAACCCTTCTGAGTTTCTCAGATATCCCCTCAAGTATATGGGATGAAAATGTTTTTCCCTTTGTTTTTCTCCATGTTTTGTTCTGTGTCGTGTTGTTTAGATTTTCTCACTGACTTTGACAAACGCCCAGTTAGGATGTTAGTAGTTTCGTTTATACACTTCCACTCATCTTTCCTCACTCTGTACAGACTCAGATGTGCTCTGCTGACAAGGTAAATGAACAAATTTGTTTGTCACAGTCTGTTCCTCCCCCTGAGAACGCCATAGCGATGCATCTACGAGTTAAAAAAAAAAACCTAATCACTGTGGAATTGAGTCTTTGCCTACATCTGCTCTGTAGAGACGTGGAGGCTGGATTAAAACTGGCACCAACACTCAGATTTTTATCTCTTTGGCACCCAGATCATACGTTTTCCTGGCTTTGAAAGAAAATGTGCAGAAACACATGAAATCAAATTGTGTGGCAAAACTTTTGAAATCTAACGCTGTTTCTATGTATCATTACCCCCTAATGAGTATTTTTTTTTAACTTTTTTTTTAAAGCATGTCTGGTAAGGCACAACAGAACATTACAAGTCCCCCTGCCTCAGTTTACTGATGGAGAATGCCCAAACTCACGTAATACTTCGTACTTTAAAACTGATAGGAGACCTGATCGGGATGTAAACCATATGTTGTTATTATCGACTACAAACACTTCCGGACATCATAAAGGAAGCTAGTATTGGACATCATGCATACATGCACCCAAGAATGTGTAACAAGCCTGACGTAATACCAGATGTGTAAGGAATTGGCAAGCGATGAGACAGCATTACATTTTTTTTTCATCCATTCGTGTACATCAGTTAGTCGAGCCTGACGTCAGGACAATGTGCCCATTCCTAAAACTGAAATAATCAGACTGTACCATCACCATAAAACTCAGCATCTCAAATATAAATTTCCTCTGAGGTTGTTTTTTATGCATGCTTGATAGCTGATGTGGAGGTTTAGAGTAAGAGCTAAGAAAGTTTATTGTCTCTGTTAAAATCCGAAGACCCCCCGGGACTATCTGACTGAAGGAGAAGAGGTGTTTGCTGTGGCGCCTCAGTACTCCCTGGCCTCTTCGAGTTCATTCATAAACACGTCTTCATGGGGGTTTTCTGGGCAGCCCAGCCCGTTACTGGGTGGCCGCACCATGTGGAAGCGGCTCCAGTCCCCCTTGCACAGGATCCAAGGCAGCACGTCCACCTTGAAGTGCAGCTCCTGCGAAAACTCGGTGCTGATCAGGTTAGGCGTGCCCGCGCCTTTCCCCCGCGTGATCAGCTGGCCAAAATCGTCGTAGCAACAATGCTGCGCCGCGAGAGTGGACGAGTCGCCGGAAAGCGCCGAGCGGATGCAGCTGCGCGCCGAGGGCTTGTAGATGTCCAGCCGCTCCTTGGGGCCGCTGGCGTCGCGCCAGCGGAACGGCCGGCCGTGAGTGTCGTCGTAGAGGCTGACCACCGTGTACGCCACTGCAGACGGGTAGGAGCAGGGGCAGCTGGGCAGCTCCGACAAAACCTGATGCAGATACCGCTGGAGGAAGTCGCTCTTGCAGTTGAGCCACTTCTCACAGCTGTCCACATCTGTTGGGAAAGAGGACAAAGAAATGAAATTTGGGTTGGATGGAAGGAACAGGTGTTACCATGGAGTCATGTCCAAATCCTATGTCTGGCATTTATAAACATTTATGAGCCAATTCTGCATCCCTTGGAACATCAGACTAGCTACACGTGATGATGACTCATCATCTAACAATTCTCATATATATCAAGTTTCAAGAAAAAGTATTTGTTCAAATGTTTTTAAATGTGGGTTTGTGGAATAGTTATAAGCAAAGATTACCTTCACCTGCTGTAGATCGCTTTTTCATGACGGCACATTAGAGAAATATAACATAATTCCGACCAGTCGACAAGTTAAAGGTATGGAGGAGTAGATGAGTTTTAAAGCAAAAACAATCCGCAAATTCTTCTGCAATTATTTGATTTGTCTTCAAACATTTAGACCTGAAACCTGTTTTCGTCCCGTCTTTTGTTCAATGGATCAACGTGATGGGGCACATATGCTGGCAGTAGTCGTGGACGGTATTGTGGTATACCTCTGTACTGAAATATGGTGACGTGTTTAAAAATTATGATGATTTATTAACCCTCTGGAGCCTAGTTGCAGACACAGCCACATGGAAACACGGCAGTCTCGCGGAAAAAAAACTGCTTAATCTGCCGGCAGTCTCATCTTAGCCAAAATAACATATATCCCACAATCTCCTTTCTGACCGAGGCCCAAAGTTATTTGACAAGTGCCAAATAATCTACAGGAACACGAAAATAAAAAGACGCACAAGGTGAATGAAGTTTGGCGGCGATGGAAAGACGGCGAAAGCGGGAGAAAGTAATTCACCTTCATGCCCCGCCCCTTTCCACCCTGCCCCTATTTCGCAGTACTATCTAAAGATAATACAATATGTTGGTATGCAAAAGATGGATACCACACAACCCTAGCTGGCAGTAAGGATAAGCTCACCAGTGATCATAGTTTCCTCTTTAAAATCCTTACAAAATAAACTACAATAGTAGAAACAAACGCTACAAAAGTTTCACTGCCCAAGTTAACAGCCTGTCATGGTGAGGCTAAAACCAGTGAACTGTTGCTAGGGCTGAAAAATCTATCACAATATAAACATTCCATATCAATATTGATAATTATTCATTAATTGTTTTACCTATTTGTAATAAGGACCAGAAAAAAAGGCTGATTAATACTGCCAATTTGGTGACAAGACCTTTCCTTTTTTATCTATAATTTCCTCTCAAGTGCTTAAACTCATTTTCTCCATTCAATCTAGCTTACCAAAGAGTGAGTGAGTTAGTTAGTTGATCCCACTGACCTTGCTTGGCTGGGTCATTGCTAAATCCTTTGCTCTGCCTACATCCTGCAGAATGTTGTGTGGTTCTGGATCAGAGTTCGGTCAAATTACCAACATGTGTCTATTATGATATAATGTTGAATTATTGTCCAGCCATAATTGTTGCCATCTTAAAACAAGTCCAGGCCAGGGTTCGACAAATCCTATTGCCCGACTGCCCGGGGCAGGTAAAACTCATATTCGGGCAGGTGGGTGTGTCCCAAT
>JAUBOC010000071.1:16611384-16621720 GCA_032275365.1 Anablepsoides cearensis
CCCCCCCCACTAGAGTAAATTCTTATGAGTATGGATGGATGTTATGAATAATTTTATAAGGGATGTGTTTGCATTCTATTGGATTATATATCTGTTGGAATTTTAATTGTGTATTATACTTGTTAAATAGCATCTGGCTGTTTTTTATGTTGTTTTTTTCTATGTATTTTAATATCAGCTAGATTGGGGACTACAGGTGGAAAATACCAGTTACAACCTGGTTCAACGCATCTTTCCTATAAGGTTAATGTATATTCTCCTTGTTTTTAAATAAATAATAAAATAAAAGTAATTTGAATAAGCAAAACTCTGCGTAAGCCAGTTCTTCAATATTTTGCTTTTTCCCCACACACACACACTCGTACAAACAAGAAGTGTGTCAAACTTTGGCGTAAAGTGTCCAAATCAACTCTGTTGGTCAGTTAGCAAATACACACATAGACAAAATTGTTGGTACCCCTCGTTTAATGAAAGAAAAACCCACAATGGTCACAGAAAAAACTAGAAAATGACTATAATAATAACAATAATAAAATTATATGAAAATTAACAAATCAGTCAGACGTTGCTTTTCCATGTTGAGTGTGGTACACCATGACACCTAACAGCACAGTCATACAGGGACACTGACTGATTACAAGATTGCAGACACCTGTGGTGCTAATTAGTGAACACACCTTGATGGATCCCTTTGATCACATCATTTTCAGGCGTACCATCATTTCTGTCCAGGCCTGTTTCATGAGATTTTTTTTTCTGTTGAAGCCTGGTTAAAAAATCAACTTCCGACTTTCATTTGTTCATTTTCATAGATTTTTTAAAATGTATTACTTTTGTCAGATTCAAGTTATTTGTGACTATTGTGGGTTTCTTTCATTAAACGAGGGGTACCAATAATTTTGTCCACGTGTGAATATTTTTTGGACATTAATGAAATGCTCATAAAGTTATTGTCTAACAATCTGTTTACTTTTAATCGACTAATTCTACAAACTATCTTTTTTCCTATTGATCAACTGACTTTGTATTTTTCTCATTTGAAGATCTTTTAAGACGACAGTTATTGTAAGAATACATCCTGATGCATCTCAAAAATCCAGTAAGAAAAATATAAAAGGAGAATTTGTCCAGAGGACCTACTCGATGTTTTAGAGTCATTATTACAAATGATGCTAAATGAACCTTACTGTTGGTGGGCGAGAAAGTTGTGGCTGCTCAAAACACACTGGGAGCATTTGAAGGCATTAAAAGTGTCTCTGATCTCAGCACAGTGCCTGCTGCCACTACATGTTGCACATGCTAGGGTTGACAAAGTTTGAGGTTATTTCTCAGATGCTGGTGGAAAAAAAAGAGGCAATAAAACACTGCAGTTGAGTGCAGAAAGGCGGCCCAGAAGAACCTGTAAATCTTGAACATACACCAAGTGTCTGAGCTGTACTGAGGCGGGACTGAAAGATGACTTGGCTCCAGTTCTTGGGGCTGCTGGACTGTATAATGCCACCATGATTACTTTCCAAGCACAGGGAAAATAAAACTGTCAGGCTGCAATAAATCGCAATTAAATTGTAATTAATTGAACGTCTTAGTCTAATCGTGACATGAATTGCAGAGGCTGTTTTTTCTTCAGTAAAAAAAACAAAACAAGAAAAGCAACTCACACTAAAATTGATGGCTTCTATGAATGCATCTCTGACATTTAATCATCTGTTAATGGGCTGTATAACTCAGGAAATGATACAAATAAAAGGAATTCACTGAGAAAATTAAAATTATTACACACTAATGGGTTTTTCATTGTGTTCTAAAGGTTCTGAATGAACTGCAATCGAAATGAGAAACTGTCAATTGTTGAGATTTACAAATAACGACTTTTTATGGCCTTTGTTTTTACACTATGAAATTTATTTCATTAGTAGCAATGCACAGGATTTATAAAGCTTGTCTGAATATCTTCCTCCAGATTGTTTAAATTTGCTGGATTGCTCTCAACAAACACACCAGAAGCTTAAATAAAGAAAGAAATAAAAAAGCAAATATTTAGCAGTAACTGTTCCTGTTAAGTTTCCTGTTGGAGCTACTTTTATATATGTACAAAAAAATACTACTTTAGTTCTAGAGCACAAAAATACAGGATGTATCTGCATTATTCTGAGCTTAAACAAGGATCGTTTTGACCAATTTGTCTAATATTTAACTTTTCAGAAATGATTAACAGATTAAAGAAACAAAAAGATTAAAAAAGGACAATTTTACACACTTTTTTTTGTAAAGATCGACCCATATTGTACAGTTTTGTGAGACACAAATTGATGCAACATCCAGCTCTTCTTCCAAAAACAGCCACCAGCTGTCCCAGTTTGTGCTTCCAGCTGTTCTCACTCCTTCCTGCGTTTCTTGTCGTGGTAGTCGTCCTTGGAGCGGGTGCTGGTGGACGGCCTCTTGGAGCCGCCGTGCTGCTTGGCCTGCTCCAAGAACTTGTCCAGACCGAAGGGGTCCTCCTCAAACTGGACCGGTCCTTCTCTCTTCTGCCCGTGCTCGGCACCAGAGAACTCTTTGTCGGGAGCGAACCTGAAAGTAGACAGGTTGATCATTTACCTGAACTCATTGAGATGGAAAAAAAAGTGGGGGACTGTGATTTCTTTAAAGTGGTTAATGAAGCTTTGATGCACATAATTTGCCTTGAGGATTTTTAGTAATCTAATTACTCGAGGAATCGTTTCAACCCTAACTTGTTGTGCACATATTTGTATTTTAACTTATAAAAGCCCCTCATACTTCTTGTTAGTATATTAAATAAAGAAGAAAGCAGCTACATGCAGATATAAATGTCTGAGTCATTTAGTGTAAGCGGATATAAATAACCTGCAGTACCTGTTGTTCTTCATAAGTGAGTCAAAGTCATCTGTGTAGGCATCTTTGTCGATGTTCTTGCTGGGCCTGTAAATGTTGGAGGCCATGTCTCTGCCACTGTTGAACGGCTTATCGTACACGTTGTACGTGTCATCTTCACCACCAGCAAAACCACTGTCCATACCCTAAAAAAAAAGAAAAACGTAGTAAAGTATTAATGTACAAAGCACTGGAACAACTTTTCTTCAGAGTGGATTTTCTTTAGTTTCACAAAAAAAAAAAAGCATCGCGTAAGTGTTTTAAAATGTTTTTTATCATATTTGATCTACATTCAAAAATGTTTAATGTCAGTCTGATTAGTAACAAAACATTGTTATTCTAGTTTTTACTCAATATATTGACAGATGATTCATGTTTGGATTAGGATTTCTTACAACAGGTATGAGTATGTTCGAACCTTGCTCTGATTGAAGAGCCGCTGGTCGTACTGAGCTTCGCTGGTGGAACGAGGGTTGGGTTTGCCCAAAGCAATGAGCTCACTGATGTCTCTGTCCTGATCCCTCTGTAACTTTGACCTGGAACAAAAAAAACAAACAGACAGAATGAGAAAGGACATCAGATTGCTAATAAAACAACAACAAAGTAACTAAATTCAAGCAAATACTCTGTCCAGTCAAAACAAAGTCGCCACCTGGATTTAACTAAGTGCTATGATCTGGGATTGCTACAGTTGGTCAGGTCTTGGTTCAGCAACAGTATGTGCTCAAGAATATACTGAATGACCACGTAATTCAATCAATGGATTGTTTCTTTCCTGATGGCACGGCCATATTCCACAGAGTCCGTTGAGAATCTTTGGGATGTGCTGCAGAAGGCTTTGTGTAGCAGTCAGGCTCGACCATCGTCAAAGCAAGATCTTAGTGAAACATTAATGCAACACTGGATGGAAATAAATCTTTTGACATTGCAAAAGCTTATCGAAACGCCACAGTGAATGCGTGTCGTAATCAAACCTAAAGGCGGTCCAACATAATATTAGTGTTTGACCTTTTTGTTTGTTGGTGACTTTTCTTTTTTGTGGCCAGGCAGCGCAGTTCGATAACAAAGGTTTTGATGACTTAACAACTCAGTTGATCTGACAAACACGCCAATACACCCTTCCTTACAGACAAAAACTATCACTAGCTGCGTTTCCATTACAAATGTGCGCAAAACTTTGTCGATATTTTGTTAATGTAAAAAAAAAAACAGTTTCGCAATTGCGGTGTTTCCATTAAATAAGAAATGCTATTGAAATCACACGTGAATAAGCTTGTTTTCGCAAGATTCACGCGGTGGATGTAAACAATCATGCATGTTGCTACCACAACACTAGTGATCAGAGGAGATGTCGGCGTCTTATCAAGGCTTTTGAGCGACAAGCCTCTTATACTTGGGAGTGGATACGTATGTGGGGTTTTTGGGAAATTGTAGTCTGTGAGTTTACTACTTTTTTTTACAACTTCTGCGATTTTACTACTACTTCCTGTTGTCTTTTTCTCTTCATTGTCTTTTTGCCAGTAGAAACAGCCGGTTCTTGATCACATGACTCCTGTGATGCAAAAAAAGTGTTTCCATTGCCTTTTTGCGAAATACCCCAATTTTGATACGGCCGAAAACCATCTCATCCTAGCGCAAAAACATTGTGTCGAAAAACAGAGAGTTTTCGAAATTGACGTGTTTCCATTGAGCAAATTTATTTTTGAAATTCTAATTTGCGCATTTTCACGGTCAATGGAAACGCAGCTACTGATCCAGTTTTATAAAACTTTATCTGATCCTCTTCCTCAAATATTTTGTATGAAAACGTACATCAACGTTTGGACACAATCAAATAAATGTGTCTGACATCTAGTGTTGACAGGTTAAAACAACCAAGGTGTATGATTTGGAATTTAAAAACCTTTTATTTGTTTTTTTTTAGACAAGGCAGCTGTTCCATTAATATAAAATAAACCGAATAAAACACCCCTATAGCAAGGAGTGTGAAATATGTTGAGGAACAGCACAGAATTATGTGTACTAAAACAAATTCAAACATATTATACCAATAAAATTTTCAATATACTATATTTAAAATTCCTATCAATGCCCATCTTTCAATCATTTAAATTCCAGATTTATTTCCATAATTCTTAAATTCCTGTGAAAAACTTTACAAATTCCCCAAACTAAAATTTGGCTCAATATCTGGGGTGACAAAAACATTTAAACGATACTCAGTTATTAAACTTTGTATACATGAATCAAAACATTTTCCTTTTCAAGTGAAAGCTTATTTGCACGTTTGAACGTATGCACATATTTCTTCTTGTAATGCAAATGAAAAGGTAATTTCTTATTTTTTCCCGAGGATTGTGGTTCATTTTCCCCAGACTATAACATTTGCAGTCTTTTTTATCAGGTGATTTAGAAAAGTCAGAGTGTCCAGTTGATCAATCTGAAAAATCTGAATAAACATACTTTGTGCTTTGAGAAGTCGTGTTTTCAGGCCAAAATTCTGTTCAACTTTGTATATTTGTGTGTGCTTGGTGACTTTGAGATGCTGATTTTCCTTCAGCAAAACAGCCATCTCAAAGTGAAGTGAAAGGTAATTCTTAGATAACAAGGTCTGTGCCTCTCTGACAGCTGAAACCGTGACTGTAATGAGCTCTCCTGTGAATTTCACTTTCTACATTTGTCCAGGGCTCACAACACCATCACCAGACAAGCTGGCAGTGCACACAGACTCACAAACCCACACCCATCACGCACCTCGCATACAAAAGTCTGCAGATACCTGCAGACCAAGAACTGCTTGAGTGCTCTGCAGAATCCTGCTGTTTTTGTTCAGAGTTACTGCTGCTCCCATAAATGATTCAACAGTGAGTGTGTGTGTGCGTTTGTGTGTGTAGAAGGTGAGTGCATTTAAAGTGTCTGTCCAGCACCTCTTATCGGGAGCAGCCCTGGAAATGTTCTTGTCGTGCTGTCGGTCCTTCTTTCTGTCAATGCGGATCATATCACGCCCTCTGGCCTCGCTGTCTTCACCACCTGCTGGATGAGAGACACGGGGTGAGGGGATCAAATGTAGGAGAAGGATGTACAAATAATAATAAAAAAAAGATGTGGAGAATGTAGTGTGTGAGTGATGCAGGTGAAAGCAGATTGGAGATGATGAGGGAATTAAAAAAAGAGGAAAAAAAAGGTCTAAAATGTGCAACACTGGTGTTTCTTCTCCAGAGTCTGGGAGTCAGACACACCATCATCACTTCCTGATCCTGTCAACACCAGCAGAGTGAAAACTGCTGTCATCACGTATGCAGCTCATGTTCCAGACTTGGAACAGGCGGCGGCACGAACAACAAAGCCTCCTCTACTGGCTCAGAAAGCATCACATTTACATACAACAAACCCACACTCACTATAGACGCCTGAATATTAGGAAAGCATAAAAATCCTTTTGAGGTTTTAATCTCCAGGACTCACCTTTGTCACCGTGGCTTTTAATCCCCGCTCTTTGGTCTCGAGCCATTTGAGCCAGCTCTCTGAGCTTCTCCTCTTTCTTCTCCTTCTCTTTCTGAGCCATCTTCTTTTCTACCTGAGCTCGCATCTCCACAGCCTCCCTGGCCTGGACACACAACCAGCAGTCAAATCAAAGCACAACGTGCACATTTCAAACATTCTGAGGTCTAGAAAATCCAATTGTGACGTTACCTTTCTATCAGCGATATAGAGCGCCTCTGCCAATTTAGCAAAGTTTTCATTGATGTGGACGGTTTGCAGACCCCTCCCATCAGCAGCTAAACGTTTGTCCAGAGGAATGGTGTAGCCCTGCAGCAAATCAAGCACATAGACCATTATCATTTAATTAAACAAAAACATTAAAAACTGATACAAAAACAACAATCAGTGCAAATATGAGTGAGAAAGATTCTAATTAACTATTAATACATTACCTTTGCGTTCTTCCAGTTAGAAATGCATGGAGGGATCTTCCACTCCTGCTGCTCCTTCACTGTCATCTACAGAAAGTGACAAACTATTAATGACAAGAAACCTCTTTATTTTGGCCTTTATAGCAAAACACTAAAAGGCAGAACATTTGTCACATTTCAACTGACTCTACCTTTCTGCTTGGGGAGTGCATAACAGGGGCGGGGGGTGATGGAGGCCCTCGGGGAATCTTCTTGTTGATTCTGAAACGCACAACAATTCACATTATAATCAATTATTTTCTTCAGATGACTTCGTAAACCGGATACTGAAGAAAAAAAAAAAAATGGTACTGAGGTGTAGAAACATGAGTTAAATTTGTTATATTTGGTTCCATTGACCATTGACATAAAAATAATGGACAAAGTATCTTAGCTATCACTGTTCTTGTATATATGCTTAGCTATGAGCTGTGCTACATTTGGAGTGCTGTGGGACAAATTATTATAAAGTATGCCCTGCTGCGTCTTCTGCCCGGTCATACTTGATCAAAAAAATATGTCCAAAATGACAATGACCGATCTGCTGCCTCTTGCCATATTGAAGTATAAAGCATGCTTAAATGGGACTGTTTTTAAGGCATTACGACACTTTTATTCAGACTTTCAGCATTATTGATGTTTACATTAAATAAACACAGATAAAGTGAGTTTTTCAGGCATGTTAACTGACTTGAAACGAGGAGGCTCCATGGGGTCTTTCTGCATTTCCACCATACGGATCACTCTCTGTTTGGCTCCAGAATTAAAAGCCACTCCCTGCTGGGACGGGGTGTATCTGTAAGAAAGAAATGTATCATTAGGGACAATCACCAACAACATAAACAAACACAAAAGCAACACTAGTTTGGGTCATTTTCTATTTTTCTTCATTCTGCAGTTTAATGATAGAAGCTTTAAGAACTCGTTAAAATGAATACATAATCACATGTCTAATGTTGAATAGAACACACCAGAAAACTGTCATGTTTGGTGTTAATGATGGCTCTAAATAGCCGCTAACGGCTTTTTAGAAAATAGCTGATTGTTTATTTGAGCCGCCAAAAACCTGACAACAGTGCGACCCAAGCTGTAAACAAAATTGTTTCTTTCACCAGCTGCAAGTTCAGTTTATGACATCACATCAACACGTCTGCAGATTGAAAACGCTGATGATGATGATGCTTCTGCTAAGATCCACACCTGATGTATTGTGCAGGAGCTTGTTTGTCTGCAGCTCGAACAGGCATGGCAGCAGCAATCTTCTGAGACACCTGCTTGTTTAGGGCAGCGCGTGTTTTTTCTGTCAGCTACAAAAAAAAATCACAAAAACAACCTCATGAGCAGCTGATCTTGAGTAATGATAAAGACGATTTGTAATAACAGACTTTGTACGGCGTCAGCAGGAGGAAACAGAACTACTACTTAGGTTCTAAAAGGCTCAATGGCTCCAAAAGCCTTGTAAGAATTTAGTTTGTAAGTGAAGCACAATTACAATGACCTAGATTACTTAAAATATGTGCACATGCATTGACAATATGTGAAGAGTATCAGTCAAAACAAATACTTTAATTATTTAAAAAAAATTGATTCTGATTATTTAGTAATGCTAAGGTTTTTGGTAAATAAAAAACAACGAATGGCCTAATGTTCCTGCTGCAAAAGTAAAAACATCTTTAAGACATCAATTCCTATAAATAAATAAATTTTACAGGAACCTGCTTCCAACTCCCGAAACACACAAATGTAGCAAATTGTACCTCTTCTATGGACTCTTCATCAGGTCGCTGCAGTTCTTGAGCGTCTTCGTTAAGAACCTCCTTTGGAAGCAGGTCAGTGTACTTGCTAAAGATCACCTGCAATTAAAAAAAGACAAGATATGTTTAGAAACAACTAATAAAACCTGAAAAGCAATGTTTGTACTTTAAATCAATCAAATTATCAATCTCATCCTATTTTCCTGAAAACAGATAATATTTGTCACAGAGATCCAAATTCAATACTTTTAAAAGCATTTAGAATTTATATTGCAAAACATAATTTGCCTTGCAAACTCTGAATAATAATAATTTCACTTTTCTCATAATGCCCTAACACAAATTGTTCCAGATGACGTCACACAGTCTTTGAGGACTATAATATAGCAGTGAGTGGCTTGTAAAACAAACCTTTTCCTTTCCCTGTCCTTGTCTGGCTATGGCATCATATTTGATTTTTCCTTCAGCATCTACTTGCACTGCCAGGGCATTGGATGTTTTCCTCTTTCTGCCCATTTCCAGAGGAAACTGGGCCACATGGATCTCTGGGAAAGCTCCTCCATCTCCGAAGTCCTGCACAAACAAACACAGATTCGCCCTCAATATTAAAGACATCCATTCTTGTAAGGTGCATATAAAGACAGTCCAGAATGATTTACCTCGAGTGCACGGGGCACCCAGCCTTTCCTGTGCCCGTATGGAGGGGGCTCTCTGCGGGAAGAGACCAGAGCGGTGGAGTACGACTTCTGGGCACGAAGCGTCTCCTCTGCTTCTAACTGGTCCTGCGACAGCTGCGTCGGCGCTGGTAAAAAGCTTCACACACAAAAACACACGCATTTAATACAAAATGTTTTTAACACGAGCTCAGATGCTAAACTCCTACTACTAGCATTAGCCGCAAACAATTAGCAAAACACCGAGTTATAGCAGCGCTATAATGTGGGAGACAGTCTGTCCAAAGATTAAATCAATATATTTTTACAAAAATACAATAGTTTATACTGTAAAGTAAAACAGTACAGCAAAAAGACTTGATAAGTGATTGCGGTTGCTACGCTGGCGAAATGCTAGTTGTTTAGCTAACGAGATTAGCACCTAGCCTTAGCTAATGACGATAGTTTCGAATAAATACATAAAGCAAGTGAAACGAGATAGAAAACATCAACGTAAAAATCAACATATAAGATACATCGCGTGACATAGAGGTACTTCCGAATACAGGAACATTGTTAATCTTTAAAACAAATAAGGCCTTGTTTGAGACTCACCTCGTTAGAGACATTTTCCTTTTTTCCGTATCACCGAAAGTGAGCATGCGCAGTGTGGGCACCAGGGTTGCTTGAGAGGAAGTGAGGAAGTGTCGTTCTGTGACTGCTATAATAATAATAATAATAATAATAATAATAATAATAATAATAATAATAATAATAATAATAATAATAATATCATATTTTCGTATGTACTGAGAGATGGTTCGCTTTCTAAAAGCTTAAATAGAGATTAAATTAGATTATTTCCAAATAAGACAAGAAAACTGTCTGTTGATAACATTTAACAAAGAAAACAACTAAAAGGTTAGACCATGTTAGTACTTCAATGTCTTTCATTTTATTTGCCATTCATAAACCTTATATTCTTATTGAAAATAAAAAGATTAAAACTTTTAGTTTTTAGTTTTTTTGGTTCTTCAACTTGAATCCAACTTGTTCAAACCAAAGTGGATTGTTGCCATCCTAAAAT
>JAUBOC010000071.1:16686283-16696968 GCA_032275365.1 Anablepsoides cearensis
ATCAGCAGGTTCATGAGGATAGGTGAATTTGGCCTTGGCGGAGGTTTGCACTCTCTGAGTGCTTCTAGTTATTGGTGCACTTCCTGCTTTTGGAGTGGTCTCCGGTCCACTTGGCATTCACATTATGCATTCAAACTGCACCAGAGTTCACTTCAACCAATCCAAGATCTAGATTTGTAGGCGGACCAGAGTTCAATTTTTTGGCCAGCATCAGAGTAATATTATGCAATTATACCGTCCCAAACAAATCAGACTTTCTAAGCAAACATACTAGAGTTTGACTATAGTAGACTAAACAGTGCTGGTGTGATTACGCCCTAATTTTAACTTGTCTGCACTCCTAGAGACTCCAAGCACATTACAAAATGTATTTAAATGCTAAAAAAAGTGGATTTTTGCATACAGCTTTTAAACGAAGGGTAAAAAAAGCCATATATGTTCAACTGGAAAAAAACAATACTAAACAAAAGGCGGAGGTCTAGGTTTCCAAATTTTTAGTACATGCAGTGGAGATCTGAATCCCCAGTGAGTTTCACTTTAATTCAAACTTTTCTGGACCAGGTCAACAAAGACCATAATGGACCTCAGGAGAGAGGAGAGTGAGCTGTGCGTTCAGCTCTCATATAAAAGGAGCAACTCACTGCAGTTTTAAAGCTTCACACAGTTCAGTTTGAACTGAAAAAGCTCCTCAGAAGAGAAGGAAACTCTTCAAGAAACAAGTAATCTAGTCAGCTTAAACAGAAAACAAACTATGATTTTCATGTCTTGGAAAATTGAGAATCTACACACCAACAGGCTGTTCAAATTCAGAATGAAGGCAATCAAGATTCAGATCACCTGCATCCTCACTTTGCTCATCCTGACTGGCGTGGCTTTCAAACTGTCTGGATACAGCTATATGCTAGAACAGGGGTGTCAATCTTATTTTCACTGAGGACAGAGCATTACAGTGGCCGTCAAAGGACTAGTTTCTAGTTGTACAATTCATGCTTAGCTATGACTAAACCTGAAACGTCACGTTCCACTCCTCATTGCTATGACTGAGCACCGCTAACAAACATTAACGGAGCTCTATGTGGTATTTCATGCAAAGAAACAGCATTTTAACACATCCTGTAAACACTGAAAAGTACGACTGACTAAATGTGAAATAAATAATACAGAAATACCATTGAAAGTAAAAGAGTTTCACTCAATGTTGAGTTGTGTTGAACTATCCCACTTTCCAACAGGGAATTCCCACTCGAGTAGCGTTCCAGTTTAAATTTACGACTAGTACAAGTTGGCCACAGCAAAAGCAATCTGTAAAATTGTAAAAATGACAAATTTCACTGGCTGCTTTTAAAGCCTGTGCATCAACACTTAGTGGTGGGATACCATCATTTTATGGATAAAATAATCAACATGCATTATGGGAGACTTAGTTTATGGTTAATACTGGCTTTAAAGCAGCATACATTAATATATCTTTGAAGCTTTTGCACGCTACATAAAAATGCTGATGACCAAGCAACACTGGTGTGTACAGCTTTTGAAACACATTATGGATACTTTGCCACCACTGCTACCACACTCTCCTGTGTTTGACTTGGGACACTCATATGCTGCCAACATGATAATAAACATCTGCAACCTCTCTATAATAGTTTTGTGAATCCCAAATCATTACAAACTTATTATCTGTAAAAGCAACTTAGTGTGTTTTTAATATGTGCTTAAAGACTATCCATGTTATGGCTGTTTTTTTATACTATAGTCAGGCCATTACCCAGTGTAAAGGGTGACTGACATAACTATTTTAGTATTCCCTCGTTTACCAGAATGGGAAAAATACTGTACAATAGTGATAAACTTCAAACTCAATCAAGTTTTTTGGTAACCTTAGACTTTCATCTAAGAGCTCTCAGATTTAAACTTTTGGTTAGTTTTACAAGCTTCTAACAGAGAGATAATATCAATCAATAACAATTTACTAGTGCCAAGTATCAAGATAAAACATTATACCAGCTAGTAAAACTATAGAGCAGCTAACTGCTACAGAAGCATAAATTAAATCATGTCCTACTCAACAGAAGGTCATTTATAATTTATTTAGCACAATTTTAGTTTTTATTGTCGCCCTTATAAACTGGGTTATCAGTGTATATGACCACCTGATCCCACCAAAGCTGAAAGAAACACAGCAGCACAAGCTACTATTACCCACTTTGTAGATTATTAATTATTTACATGATGGTTGAAAATATTAGGGCAACTGGGAGTGGCAGAGAAAAAATGTCAGCTGGGTATCTATATTTGGAGCTCAGAATATACCAGCCATTGTGGTTTGGATCCTGAATACTTTGTATTGTGACTTCAGGCAAAGTAATGTTACACCTTTTGATTTGATAAATGTAACCTCCATTTTTTTGCCCGTATTTTTTCCTACTAGACTCATTCCTCTGCAATGAGTGCTCACCTCAATCTGCATCAGTGTTTTTTCCTCATTGTAGCTACTTGAGGAAATATTATTATTATATCTGCTGCACAGAGACAGGATTTTATCTTGAAAAACTGGACATTTATATAAAGTATTGTTACTTGTAGCAAAAAAACGTGTTTCAAGGTATTCATTACATCTTTTGTGTATTTCATGGCGCTCTGTGAGAACCAGAAGGATGTCACGTCAAAGCACGTGGACGAGTTGGCAGGTGGAAGGACTGCTCATGCACAACGAGGACAGACAAGAGGGACAATCCAGTGGTGACATTTACGTGAGGAGGCGCTGCCCTTTAACTAAAGTCAATTTAACACGACCATTCAAAGGTCAGTGTGTTTAGGTCGGCCTCCGTGATGAGCTTTATACTGCAGCACAACGGTGAAACACTGACATGCATGAGAGGTCTGTAAACACCATAGGAAATTCTGAAGGTAGACTCTTGTTCAAATTTTACGCTGAAGATTAAAACATGTTTTTAATAGATATTGTGAAGCTTTTATTTTGAATTTGGGATCTACTTGGTTGCGTGCTATGGCTTTTATTTTGATGGGTTGCTACCGACAATGGTAGCGGACCACTTTTTATCAACAAAAGTTAAGACTTTTATTTTGTTGTGAAACTCCTGGGGCAGTGTTTTTTTGGAGAAGTGTTGTAAAAAGTTTGGCGTTTTTACCGGTATTTTCTAGCTTAGCTTGCTGCATCTAGTGTGTGTATTTTTATCACTCTAGTCACTTCACACACGTTTAAAAAAAATGGTGGTATTAAAAATTTGTTAGTAGTAATATTATCACCATGTGACTGACTGCAGTAGAACATGTATGAAGATTGTTGCTATGAGTAAAACTAGCAGTAGGCTACAGTAAATACATGAGGTTTACTGTAACTGTTTATGGATAGAAAGTGTAGGTAACCTGGTAGTTCTGTGTTACATGCATACACTATACAAAAGTTTTTATTCTTTTGATCAGAAGTTCTATTTATTCTGGGTAATTGCTTGAAACTAAAACTTAAAATCACAACAATTCTGAAGCAAAAGGCCAATTTAAAGTGCCTGTCACATCAAATTTTTGTAATAAACAGGAATGCATTTTTGGAAAGATAACATTGATAACATGTTGCAAAACAAATTTCACGTTGCTGAGATGAACGGTTGTCGAGATATTTGCAGTGGAAGAAACAGGAAGTGATGTCAAAGGGGAATGTCTGCATGTGATCAGAGCATTGTTACAACAGAGACTGAGGAGAAAATCTGAGGTTTCTTTAGAACATTTAGGCCCCTTTCAATGAGAGATGAAGAAGAGTTAAAGTTTAAATAATTTTGTTTTGATAAACAAAAAACAGTGTTTATTTTATTGAGTTCCCTCATGATGTCACTTCCTGTTTCACTTTGGCTGAGACAAATTCAAAAGAAAATAGACCAATTATGTGACAAAATGGTTAAAATAATCTGTACTATGCCAATTTTCTTATGTATAAAGATGTTTTCTTTGACGTTTTGTTCTTGAAGGATAAGAATGTATCAGGTACTTTAAAGTAAATCCTAACATTTACACATAGCCACAATTAATATAGAATTATTATGCATTTATTATAAAGCTGTTCCTTGTTTAAAACAAAATCCCATTTTTTCCCAGATTTTTCCCTTTGTAAAAACAGGCAGACTTGGGGCTGCTGAACCCCTGCGAATTGAGAGAAAAGACTTCAAAGATTAGCTGATTTCTACACAACCTTTCACCTCAGGAATACTAATATAGGGATGTAAGCATTTGGTGAGACAGAAATGTTGAAGACAGCTTAGGTGCCTGTGATGTACTGTGCTGAGAGGCGATGTATTATTTCATGTTCTTACAACAGTTCCGTCTTCTCGTTTCTCTCATGTTGGTTTCAAAGAATGAGTTGAGATTCACAGATTCATCTATAAATGATAAAACTTCAAACACATTTGCAACAAACCAAATATTTCCATTACAGAATGAAATATTTTTTTAAGTATACCTATTTGATCTATTTTTAAATAAAAATATGTGTTTGTTATAACTATAGAAGTTAAAAAATCTCACCAGACATGGTATATCTGGCAAAAGTATATAACTCCTACTTAGGAGTTATTTAGTTTCCTGGCATGCATCTTTTTGTACCAGGACAAACAGCTGTAAACACACTCAATGCATACATAAGAATTTTTATATTTTGTACTCTGCATTTTGTTTAGATAGCTGTAGTTTCTCTAGCATTAGCATAGATTTATGTATTGGAATCGATTCATAGTATAGCTTGACCCTCTGAAACACACATACGAATTATTACATAGTACTTGTAGTTTATGTGGTGTTATTACAAAAGGGGGTATTTCCAAACTAGTTTTATGACTTGGTCCTTCAATCAGACCATGTTTTAAATGAAATGACCAATGGGAATGAGACACATTTCTTTTCTGCTCTTTCTAAAAAAAAATACCAAGGAGTATTTTAATTTTAAAGAAACCAAAAGTGTGAACTTTATAAATTTATAATCCTCTCATTCAGCCTATAATTAGTAGTACTTTATACAACTAATCAACATTGTAAATACTTTGCCTCAATGTCCCCTTGCAAGCTCTGTAATTGAGATTTGGTAGTTAGCAAAATCCGGGTAAAATCAAGGAACATTATTTGTTAAAAAATGTCAACACTGATTTATTAGGTTGTACTGCGTCATTGCATCATATCTACCATTGCATCATATCTACTCAGTTCTATATATAGACTACTTATTACCCAATTTATGGGCTGATTTATCTCAAAAATTTAAAAAAAACTTGGTGCATGTAGTTGTAGTTTATGGTACGTTGTGGGATTTGAGTGTGACTAAATGTGAGCGATATCAGCTGGAGGAGAGGCAAGGGCTCCAGCTGTAAAATCTGTGCCAGCAGATGTGATTAAATTAGTAATAATGAGGCATGAGACAGACAGATTGGCCCAGGTTTTGGGATAAAAGTTGTCCAAATACACAATGTGCACAATGTGCGCTGCCTCACAAGTGGAACAAAGGACAACATGATGCTTATGGTTCAGCATAAAAAGGACAAAACTCTCAGCCATGAGCGTGGCAGTGAGTCCCAATGGGGACTGGTTTTGAACATCTGAAGTAGGCAGTGTGAGGCTCTTGAAGTGGACACATTGACCTCTAAGTTTACCCACATTCAAGTCTTTTGTTTGCTTAATGTGCAGGCTTCTGCTGCTGCTGTTATTCATGGTGTGTATTCTAGTGTTTGTGGTATTTCAACTAGGGTATATTCATTACATACAGTACAGACCAAAGGTTTGGACACACTTTTTCATTCAAAGATTTTTCTTTATTCTTTATTTACCAGAGGTCCAAAATGCTTGGTCACATTTCAGAACCTCATTCACTGCCGTTTTGAACAAACACGCCCCCTTCAAAAAGATTAGAGTAAAAAATCGCATTAGCCCCTGGTTCAGTACTGACCTGTCTGAACTCACTCGCACTAAACAGACTGTGTGGCATAGAGCAAAAGCCTCTAACAAAGCAAAATGGCAATCATACAGAACTTTAAGAAATAAATGTACCCAGTCTATTAGACAGGCAAGATTAAACAATTTCAAACAGCAACTAACAGCCAATAGTCAAAATCCACAAAAATATGCCCTCTCAACTGCCCACTGTTATTAAATATTATGGTCTTTTCATCACAGACAAATCAAAAATGGTAAACCATTACAACAAACACTTTGCTGAGGCAGGTTGTCCATACAAGGACAGCACTTGTGCTCCTACTTCTCCTTCTGTTAATCATATGTCATCCACTCATCTGCCTCAGACTCCCCCTGTTTCTCATTTCAACCTTTCCACAGTCTTCCTGGTACTACCTCCTGAAGCTCATCAAGAGTGTCGAAGCAGTAATCAAAGCAAAAGGTGGCTACTTTGAAGAACCTCAAATATAATATATATTTTCAGTTGTTTCACAATTAAGTATATAATTCCACATGTTAGTTCATAGTTTTGATGCCTTCAGTGTGAATCTACAATTTTCATAGTCATGAAAATAAAGAAAACTCTGAGAAGGTGTGTCCAAACTTTTGGTCTGTACTGTACGTATATACATATATAAAAACCACAATGTTGCAATTCAGAACAATAAAACAGATAGTGATTTTTGCCTGGGACTAACAGAAACACCTACAAAGGACAGGTGACCTCTCCCTATTTTTGTCCAATAACTGTGATCAGCTCCCTTTGACCCTGCACAGAAAAGCAGGGTAATAATGAAATGGATAAATGAATGTGTGAATAACAGCAACGCAAAGTGTGTCTATTCACACTGCTTTGATATTTTGCCATGTAAGACTGTCATACGAAGTGATTTGATAAAAATGATTCATGATCTTTTCATGTTGAATATTAAGTATATGCACCCAAAAAAGCAGGCAAACTACAGATTTATTGCCACATGAACTGCAGTCCAGATGTTTTACTTTTTGTAGTGTATAAGTATCCCAAACTAGATTATTTTTATGTCAACATGTGAAAATGCTGGATGAAACACACTAACTCATAATGCCACAGGCATCTAATGTCAAATCAGTGTTTGAATCGAAGCTGACTGCTAATACCTGTCTAGCAAAGCTGTCTTTTTTTTTCTCACTGCTGTTTCTCCAAACCTTTCTAATGAGCCTGTTTGTTGCCATGGACTGTTAAAGATTTTGATGGGCACAGGCTTGTTGTCTAATCCTTTCTTTGTAAGAAATTTTTAACCTCACATTAGTCAGCCAGTGAAAATTGAAGGTTTTGACAGAAAAATAGGAGTTATACCCTTGTGTCACTTTCGAGTTTTTTATTGGCATTCTAAGATAATACATTTAATACTAGCTTGATTCTGTAAATCAAATGCACTTGTACTTGGGCCATAAAATCATAAAACAGATTTTTGCTTGCTTAGAGCAGTGGTTCCCAACCTTTTTAGACTTGTGTACCCCCTGAACCATTTTGTCATACCACTCTTCAGTCAAACGTAATGATGATTTTCCAAAACTATAATGTACAACAACTGATTATTAAATGAAAATTTTATTTATTTAACTAGAACTTTTAACTCTCAGACATTTTTTTCCAACTCAAATTAAACATAAAAGATAAAAATATTGCCTTAAAAGTGAATAAGTAATTAAATAAATAAACCAGGTAATGGCAGGTGCAGGAAACTGCAGCGTCCAAAATACGTCCGAAACTCACCCAAATGAGCAAATTCCATGAGATTCCATGTTTTATACTGGATTCTATTTTGTGTTAATTATGTGATTCCTTCTGCAATTTCCGCATCGTGGAAATCATAGGGCCCTACAAATCTCAGTCCTATTTTTATTAATTTTTTTACACACCTGGGAAATTTTTCCACGTACCCCCTGTAATATGCTTGCATACCCCTTGTTGGGACTCACTGGCTTAAGGCTGCTGCATACTCCCTGCGAAGCCGAACAGTCGATGCGCAGTCACTTGGTTTTTCAGCGTTCGTTATCGCACGTACCTTTATAGACCCTGAGACACCCCGTGCCGAGCTCCTGGGGAAACCCCTCCTGCTGCAGCATACGTCACTACAGGGGGGTTCCCCCCGCTGAAGTCCACAATGCGGAAAAAAAAAGTCCGAGGCTCATCACCCGATGGTATTTATCCACAAATCTGTCGTGGTTAAAGCTCCAAAGTTTTTATCAGTTAGATTCCGCTGTGCAAAATGCTTGTTTTATCTCCATCCACGTGTTTTTGGCTGTTTGATTACATTTATAAATCGCCTCTTCCTGCTACAACAGTCGGGTCAAAGTGAGTTGCTTTCCTTTCTTTCTTTTTTTTTTGTTTGAAGCGAGCGGTTAAAACAAAAAGCAGCGTCTGAGCGCTTTCAGCAAAAACAAACACTCCCACGAACTTCTGACCAATCACACAATAAGTTCTCATGTGGAGGCAGGGTAAAAAGTTCGACCAGCGGGTTGTGTCGAGAAGCTGCCGACAATGCAAACAGAGTGACGCAATTTTTGTAATGAAACTGCGACAATCCGAACCCATTTCGGCAGTTCGTAGGGAGTATGCAGGGGCCTTTAGAGAACCGTGTATGGTGGCCTGGAGGTGCAAAACAACATAACAAAATCTGAAACAAATTTACAAATCAGAAAACAAATTTACATTTAAAAAACTAAATTACATTATGGAAAACAAAAGTAAATTTTAACAGTAAAAAAGTAACACAAAATAATATGCTGCTTTGAACATGCGTACACAAACAACAGAGTTTGCGGGGCATGATCACTTCCGGGTCAGCCTCGGAATTTTGTTCCCTCCCTTTCCGGTATCTAACATGTAAATTTGTTTTGGGATTTGTAGAAGTGTTTTGTGTGTTGTTAATTTGTTTTTTGAAATGTTATATTTTTTTATGTGATTTTGTTTTCTGAAATGTAATTTTTTTTTAAATGTACATTTGTTTTCTAAAATGTAAATTTGTTTTTTTAAATGTAAATTTGTTTTAAAAATGTAAATTTGTTTACTGAAATGTAAATTTGTTTTCTAAAATGTAATTTTGTTTTTTAAATGTAAATTTATTTTCTGAAATGTAATTTTGTTTTTGAAATGTAAATTTGTTTTCTGAAATCTAAATTTGTTTCAAAACATGTAAAAGATTTTGTAATGTTGTTTTGCACCTCCAGGTCACCGTAACATGAGGCCCCAGATGTGTTCTGAATGGTGTTTGATTCAAGTAACCAGCTGCTGAGTAGTCCCTGAAACTGACAGTACTTTGTCACATCATTCTAATTGGTTTGAGAAGTTACCCTGGCCAAACGTCTCAGGAGTTGACAGTACCAGAGCTGTGACCACTTTGCTCAGAGGAACAACAGAGGCAGGGTGTTTCTGTCCCCCCTCTTCACCTCTGTGTTTTCTGAATGGACCAAGGTGGTCAGAACATGCATCAGTATAAGGGTATGGGACATCTTCTGAGCCCTATAGCTACTAGATGAGAGAGCCAGAAATTATTGACCCTCATATCCTTAAAATTGCTTAAATTTTTCATACTGACTATTTCCCTTGGGTTGGTAACAACAGCATCTATTCATTTGGATATTATATCAACATTTAATTAACTATGTTTGATTGAATACAAATATTTTACACATAACCGAGTACAGAGGCTTAAGTGCCTCAAATCACAATAGTTTTGGAAAAGAAATCTCAAAATTGTAGTACATTTCACATTACTGAGACACGGTGGGTTTTTCAACTGGCTCACACTGAAATTTAATTGAAAAATAATGAGTTCTGCTGGTAACAGCAAACTGTCTGCCCAGACAAACACCTACTGCTTTATCGTCTAATGAAATGAGCTTTCATACCACGCAGGATATCCAGATTTCTATTATGTGAGAACATATTGTTAGTTTATGCTTATAATATTAAATAATAATTTGTCCCTGAAAGATTAATCCAAACAGATTTGGATGTTCGTTAATAGTCTGACAGTAGTTTAATCTGGCCTCAGGTACATGTAAACAAAACTTTTTATATATATATATATATATATATATATATATATAGGTTTTGGATTTATTTCTGCAGACCTGGATATATTTGTTTTGGTTGTGCTTGGTTTACATGGCTTTTGTCTTGTCTGCTGCCGTGTTCTCCACCTCCTTTGTGAGTCAAAAGTTTGACTCAGTCGTATTGTTTTCTTAGCCTCGTCTCATACTGCCTCGTTCCCCAGCGCCTCATCTCTCCCTGATCTCCCCTTTTCATTTTTCCCACCTTCCTGCTGCTCGGGTTTGTGATGAGCAGCATTCTTTCTCAGAGCTTTCACACCCGAGAGACCACTGCCTGGCTTTTGGCAGACATTGATAAGGGATGATTCTGGGGTTGCCAAGCCATACAAATTATTTCAGGAATAAAAAGATCAATAGCATCTTTTTCACAAATCCACCCTCTTCCAAAACCACCATTCATCTCAAGTTTTCTTTTTTTTATATGGCAGAATAAAAGTTGGGGAAAACAAAGAAAATATATAAATCAGACAAAGACAGATTTTCAATATACACCGAAAACAACAAATCAGACAAAAAACATAAAGACAGGAAACTGCTAATCTGGCCCTAGATAAGACAAGATAATACACACTGTACAGTAGACAGAAGTGGAAACATAATAACATTTTTGGCACCGTCCACACTACTACAGA
>JAUBOC010000071.1:16729891-16740175 GCA_032275365.1 Anablepsoides cearensis
AAAACTGTGCTCTTACCCTGATAATTGAACCTTCACACTCTGCTCTTACTGGTGCAATGTGCAATTAATGAAGACTGGCCACCAGGCTGGTCCCATTTAGCCATGAAACCTCCCACACTAAAATGGCAGGTGTTTCAGTTTCATTGTCCAACCCCTGTATAACTAATGAATTTGAAAATAAAACATAATAATAAGTTAGTAAATCATCGACTTTTTGTTCACTCAGAAGATAGATTTGCAAATATACGTAGCTTCATCTTTGCAAACTTGGCGGCACGGTGGCTCAGTTAGTAGAGCAAATGCCTCTCAGCAAGAAGGTTGCCAGATCAAATCCTGGCCCGGGGACCTTTCTGGGTGTACCCCGCCCCTCACACCGTGACAGATGGATATAGGCACCAGTGACCCCCGTGACCCTAGAAAAGAAAGAAATGGGTATAGGTAATGGATGGATCTTTAAGAAATTGGCAGTATGATGGATTAGTGGTTAGCACTGTTGCCTCACAGTAAGAAGGTCCTATGTTCAAGCTCAGGTTGGACTTTAGGGTCTTTCTGTAGTTAGCAGTAGTTTTTTCCCACAGACCAAACACATGCATGTAAAGGCTTAGAAAAGAGATCTCAATGGGATTTGCCTGGTTAAATAAATAAATAAAAAATTATTATTAAATAATTCCAAGCAATAATCCATCCATCCGTTCAGAGGCCCATACCTCTCTTTGCACAGCCCCCTCTTCCAGCTCTTTCGGGGGGATACCACGGCATTCTTAAGACAGACAGGAGGCATACGCTGTGTCTCAATTTGGGGGGCTGCATCCACCTGAGTGTGCTTTGGTTAGCTACTTACGTTGCTACCCCACGCCGTGTGCCGTCCCAATTAGTATGCTCCCTCTCATGCGACCAACGTATGCGGCCCACAAAATTCTAAAAATGAAGGATGCATCATAGTATCGGTCCTGGCTGAGGTTATCCCAGGATTAAATGTGCTTTCAGCAAATCAAACAGTGAAACAAAGACGGTGGAGGTTTTTTTTTTTTTTTTTTACCAATTAAGCATATTTTGGAAATTCATCATGGACCTTGTTTTTAAATGTAAGTTTAGAAACTTAGCTGATGAAATTTATGCTGCAATGACTTGCTAAATAAAATGCAACTACAAGTACTACTGGAGCTAATTATCAATTATTCAAATATTTTTTTAATTTGTTTACTTGTAACACTTTAATTGTGTTAATCCTCTAGTGAAAATATGTATAAATACATTTCCCAATGCATTTTAAGTCTGAAGGCACATAATATAAAACCGATCACTATGGACATGCAAACATACGTCAACCAAAGGCGTCTCATTCCACAGCAGTTTTATGCAGCCTACCCACACTGCATGGGCTGTGGCCTGCGTGAGTCGCAGGCTAGGTAGGCTGCAGCAGCTGAATTGAGACACAGCCATAGTCTCTCCATCATTTCCAGGATCTTCCTCAGGGTCTCCTCCCAGTCGGACATGCCTGAAGCACCTCCCTATGGAAGCATCCAGAAGGCATCCTTGCTCTGATGGAATGGTTCCCCCATTCCATCAGTCGTTGTGTCCTTGGGAAAGACACTTCACCCACGTTGCCTTCTGTTGGTGGTCAGAGGGCCCGGTGGTGCCGGTGCATGGCAGCCTTGCCTCTGCCAGTCTGCCCCAGGCTAGCTGTGGGTACAATGTTGCTACCACCATTAGTGTGTAAATGTGTGTGTAGGGACTTGATAAAGCGCTATATAAGTTCAAGCCATTTACCAATTATTGAGATAACATTTAGGTACAGACAATTTTTTTCCTCAGACAGTTTTCGTTTGAAAACTTTTATAATTTGAAACTAATTTCAAGGTGTCCAGGACTTCTAGAGTTTACATGGTGTCTCTTTGAGGTGCATTCTCTAAGTCTTTCTTTCTTTCTGCTGTACAGAAAGGAGACCCCAATGAGCTGGAGGTAACAGCTTTAATATTTCTTTTAACCTTGGCTCAATTGACACTTTATTACTGTTTACACATATGACAACAATGGCATTTTGTGGATTATATTATTATGAAAGTAGTCCCAAATCACATTTGGTCAAATGTGATATTTTTATATATTTATTTTGCTTATTTTCCTCAAACTGTTCGAACAAATTACTTTTTTTTCACAAACTAATGATAACTGAATAGTAGACCAGCTCCTTAGCACTTAGTATTTTATTTTTATACTGGGTTTTTACTCGCAAGTCTAAAAAAAATTAATACCAGCTTTCTCAGATAAATTTCCTGCTGTAAAACACTTTTACCTAATCTTCAAACTTTCCATGTACTGTTATTTCCTAATTATGTCACCAGCTGAGGAAATAGCCTTTTTCAAATCACATTAATTATCTCAACATTCAGCTTGTGAGGAGAAAAACATGGTTGTTGATTAACTGACTGTGAAATCACTGGGATTAAAATTGTGTGTCTAGAAACCATAACACAAATACAGGCCAGAAACTTTTTAACCCTATGTCTTTGGGGTCAATTTGACCCCATTCAATGTTTATCATTCAAAAAATAGTAGTTGACTTTTTTTATTTTGTTTCAAATTTCATGACTTTTCCTCATTTGATGGGGACAACTGATAAAACATAAAATTTTCATGATGATATTTTTTCAATGGGCTGAACACATATTGCACGCATTGGTCGTCCTCAGGGGTCAATTTGACCCCAAGCCGTTTTAGTTGTTAAACCTTGTCTGTCAGTGTGTGTGACCTAACATGACCACACCTGCAGGTGCAGTGATACATTTGAGTTGATATATTTTGTTTTATTTATTTATTATTTATTTTATTGGCATGAATGTGTGTGTGTGACCTTTTGAACTTACACCTGTCAAAGTAGAACTTTTGTTTCCCGCACTGTGGAGGGTGGGGTATTTTCGCAAGGACATTGGTAGTTCATGCAAAATCAGGGAGTAGCAAATATAAAAGCTTGCATCTCAGTCCTCTATCCAAATCATTCCTCATTGTGATCTGAGTATACTGCAATCTGCATGCTCTCTCTTTGAAAATGTCTTTTTGGAAACATTTTACTGTCAAAGATGTTTTGGAACAGCTCTTGGACAGTGAAAGTGACTTAGAGGAGATTGTCTCTGAGTCAGAGGACTGTGTTCAGGAGGACCCTGATATTGAGGAATTCTCATCTGATGAGAATGAGAGTGTTGACCCTCCTGTTGTCTCTCAACCACCTGCAGACATGATCTCTTCCAAAAATGGAAAGATACCATGGTCCCTTTCTGCACTGAAACAGCAGGGTAGACGTAGCGCTAGTAATATTATCAAAATGGTTCCAGGACCCACCAGATATGCAGTCAGCCATGTTGATGACATCAAGTCATCATTTGAGCTCTTTGTAACACCATCTATAAAAAATATTGTGCTTGGGATGACCAATTTAGAGGGGAAGCGTGTGTATAGGGACAGTTGGAAAGACTTGGATGTAGATAACTTGGAAGCCTACATTGACTTGCTAATTTTGTCAGGGCGTTACAAGTCAAAAGGTGAAGCAACAGCAAGCCTTTGGAATGCTGAGACTGGAAGAGCAATATTCCCAGCCACCATGTCTCTTAAGACATCCAATATTTTGTCTAGTTTCATACCCTTTGATGACAAACAAACAAGGCAGGGTCGACAAGAATGTAACAAATTTGCAGCAATAAGGGATGTGTGGGACAAGTGGGTGCAGCGTTTACCCCTGCTTTATAATCCAGGCCATCACGTGACTGTCGATGAGTGCTTGGTTGCTCTCAACCTGAAAGTTTTTCTAATGGTGGTGCTACAGTAAAGGTCCATCATCACCAAACAAGACTTGTGGTCATTAATGTTGAGAAGTAAATTGGAGAAGATTTGTACGAAAAATTCAAAATAAATTAACTCTAATTTAAATGTTTGACCTGATGGTGGCGCTAGAGTACAGGTCAACTCAATGGGGTTATTTATGTATTCAACAAATAAACAAAGTGCCTGTCACAAAAACGTAGTCAACAATATTCCGTAAATCATTTTAACAAGTTAAATATCCCTGGGGTCAGATTGACCCCAAGGACCAAATTTGTTATTATATTTGAGGACGATAGGAGGATTAAATAGTTAAAACACATTTTTTTATGCTATGACATATAGGAAATACTGATTATGCCTACACAAGCTACCCAGCATATAGGAGCAGTTGTCCAAGAGAGAAACTCTGTCATTGATTACAGATTAACAAGTATCCAACAGTGTATGATCGTCTTGCTGCGATTTATTGTCTCCAGCTATTTAGCTGGAAGGCTAGCAGGGCCATCCATCTACCTGTCTGCTTGTTTTTTTCATTTCCGCAGGCAGTGAGATCCAGTCCAGAAGATGACAGCTCTCTCAGCACGATGCCTTGGTGCCGTAGAAACGGAGCCTCAGCGGAGACGGAGCACCTATCAATCTCAAAATTGATCTGGCACAACATATACGCCCAGAGTCCCAAACTTCCCAACTAGTGGGCCAAAAGTTTCTTTTTCCAAGTCACCTTCCATACGTCAATAAAAAGAAATGCTTTCAACACCTTTGTTCCCACCCGTTCTCCTTACAATATTTAAAAGTGACGTCCCTCTTTGTGTCTCACCTCATGTCTTTGAACTGCATCTGTCAATTAGTTTCCCCTCACTCACACTCAGCTGGGACAAGTGACACAAGTCAATACAGGCAGCTCTGGAGAGGTTGCATACATTGTCCGTCAGTCTTGAAGCATCTCTGTCAAGCTGGCAGGTGAGTTTCTGCAACAGAATGGACATAATGATGTGTACGGTTCTGGTGGAGCAACCACAACTGTGTTGTTGTTTTTTTGTGGTTAAAAAGCAGATTCATTATAATAGGTTTAAAGTTTAATTTTGCTTACACTGATCCTTCCTTATTTTACATGTAATTGGAAAACAAGCAGCACTCAAAAAGGATGGACTTCATCATAAATTTGTTTTGTTACTAATTTTATTTGCTATTGCATCTCAGTATTTATTTACATGTTCACAGCAACTAGGAGACAGAGCAAAAAAATCATCTTTTTAAAACAAAATAATGCACACTGGAAAGGTAGGTCCACCAGTTGTCATTATTATAAATTTGTCAGACATATTTAAGTGTTTTTACTCGTTACATCCAAACTAAAACAGTTTTGTTGGATGAGAGGAGAGGAGAGCAAAGTTACCAGACTGGGCACAATTGGATGGTTTTCATTTGATTTTGCGGGTTTGGATTCAAATTGGCAGTTTGACTTAATCTATATAAAAATACATTTCGTAATTTTTCTTCTGAATGTGAAAAGAGTAGATGCTTGTAGACTGGAGTAGATTTTGAAATTGCCTGATATATAGTGCTGATGTGCATTCATGCTTATACAGTATAAATAACATGTTGATTGGGCAGGTTTTTGCGTGTTGAGGCAGTTCTTCAGAGATTTTTAGGCTAAAATACCTTGAGTCAATTTGACAACACTGGAGGCAGTACTGCACAGCCACATCAAGCTGAGATAATGTACTGCTCCTTAAGTAAATTGAAGCCTTTAATGTGTTTCTCAGAAGTATAAAGATATAGGTAAAAATAAGAAAAACAAAACATTACTGAGAAGAATGTATTATTTTATGATATAACAAATATGGGATCAAAAACTGAATTTATAATGGATTTTCCCTATGATCCATTTTTCCCCTTAGGACTAGGGATGCTTGAAATATCGGCATTAATATCGGTATCGGACAATATTGGTCCTTTTTTAGAATATTGTTATCGGTCCGATAAAACTGGGCCGATATTAATGTCCAATATTGATTTCCCACTTTTTAGCTTTGTGTTTTTATTTTGGGAGGGGAGATGGTTGGTTGAGCGGTATCTGAACACTGAACAGCCAGGAGTAACTGAAGTAGGGAGTCATGTCAGAGGTCTGGTATCAAAAAAAGACCCAACAGTGTTTGTGAGTATAAGTATAATATAATTTGTGTGTTTGTGTAATATCTGTAAATATCAGTTATCGGCCATAACAACAATAATTATATCAGATATCGGTATCGGCTGAAATTTTCAAATTATTGCATCCTTACTTAGGACACTTGAGTGTAGTAATGTTAACATTACAACACCAGCATTTGAAAAAATAGAAAAAAAAGAATTAGAAGGATTTTTAGGCTTTGTCACAAAAATTGTGTTTATTGACCACACCAAGAAATTAAATTAAAATGTATGGCTGACTTTTCATCATAAGGTCTTCCAAGGGTTGTAACGCAGGCCATTCTGAGTAATATTAGTAACAGAGTTACTCATATCTTGTTAAAACCTTGCTTGACGTCTGTTTAAGGCAAACATCACTTCTGTGAAGTTGGATGCACAGCACGCTCCTACTCGTTAAAAGCCCCCTTAGCCGTCTCAGCCGCATTGTGTGAAAAACAATATTCTCCATGGTTCTGCATCATCTTCTGCTCATGCCGAAGACTATTTGTTTGACACATTTACCAAGACCAAAAATTAAATCCTACAACCACTAAAATCTGACATCACACCATGTTTGTTCACATTTTGTGAAGAAGAAGTTGTGCTCCTTGTCTTTTTCTGAGGTTTTCTTGTTTCCTTCAGTGATTCTTTCAAAGCGCCACCACAGGCAAGGGAGGGTACAGGTTGTTAACTTTAAAACATAAAAAAAGTAATACAGATGGACTTTTGCACACGCTCCTCATCTCCCTTAAACTTCTTAATTCTTTCTTTCAAACGAGATAAATAAATAATTACAGAAACAAGGATGAAAACAAAATAAGTATTAAAAGTCTCGACAAAAAAATACAAATCCACTACACCTAAAACTAAGAAATGAAATAAACACACACACATATTCAGGCATCCTGTGTGTCTAATTTTTATGCAGGGAGTGCAGGATAGTAAAACACTGTGGTTGAGCTAATCGAATGGTAATGATTTTCTTCAGCTAAACCAATTATAAATTCTTCAGCGCCACTCGTTCAATAACATAACCATTAAATCATAGCAGCGGAGGCAGGGCCTTATTGGTATTTTTCTCACACCATGAGCAACATGTTCGCTCGTGAGAGACGAACCTTTGAAGCTGTTTTTTTTCCGAGGCTGACTTCAAAGAGAAGGACCCGGCTAAATGATGATGGTGTTGAGTTGAAGAGAGCACTTCAACACGACTGAAAGATGCTGATAAAAAAGGCTGAATGAAAACATGAAGTTATTCTTGTACCACATCTACAATAAAATAAAATATCTACAAATGATTCTGCACACAAATAAATAGTTTGGACCAGAAGCATATTTGACACAGTTACACAGTCGGAGTAAAACATAAAACAAATTTCTTTAATTCTAGAAAGGAAGGCAAGTTATCCTCTAATGTCAAAAGGATAAAAGTAATGTTATCACCTGTGTCAGTTTCTGTTGGCATACTTTAATTAAACTGTCAAAACAACAGATTTACCAATGAACTTTATGCGATTCAAAATGGCCACCACAGCTATTCAACCCTAGCTAGTAAAAACATAACTATAACTCTTCTAGAAATTGAGGTAATATTTGGTGTAGTAGTTGATTAGTGCAACCATCTATCATAATAAAAAAAAAAAAACAGAAAAGTTGGAGGATCAAATTATCCAAAATTTAATTTAGGTCGTATTGACAACTGATAGTCCGGTAGACTCGGTTTTATTGGGGACCAAAACTGCAAGCTTTGTTCACATTTTCTGTTGGTGCGGTTCGCGTTCACATTGCACCTTCTCAACCAAACTAAACCCTGTAAACAAGCTGTTCCCGCCTTCACCTGTGGGGGCGCTGCACAAAGAACCACTAAAGAAATCAACATGAAAACCTCAGAAGAAGACATGGAGCGCAGCTTTCTTCTTCACAAAATGTAAACAAACAATAGTAACGTTAGATTACAGTAGTTATAGGATTTATTTTTTGTTTTTGGGAAATGTGCCAAACAAATAGTCTTCATCAATGGGCTCAGCATGAGAGGAAGATGAGGCGGAACCACGGAAAATATTGTTTTGCACACAAGGCAGCTGAGGAAGCTCCATATTAATGAGCATGTCTAGCTCCACAGTCATGATGTCCACCTTATACAGACGTCCAGTGAGGTATTTACACAATATAAGTAAATTTATTACTGTTATTTCTCAGAATATCATGCAGTATAGTCCACTTCCTCCTTTTGGATCGGTCTCTGTCCGCTTGGCATTCAGACATGCAATCAAACCGCACCAGAGTTCGTTTCAATCAAACCGAGACCTAAGTTTTCAGGCGGACCAGAGTTCGCTTTTTTGGTCCGAATCAGAGTTTAAACAAACTAAAGTTTGATTAAAGCAAACTAAACAGGGCTGGTGTGAACATGACTTTAGTTGACCCCTAAAACAGGTTATTCACCTACACATTTTCAGATTTGAAACTATTAAGTATACTCCTTAATAGACATTAATCATAACATCTTTTGTTTTATTTTATTGAAATCACTATTTTTCCGTAAATTGTGATGTTGTGGAGGAGTAGAAAAGACAACACAGAAAGTTGATGCAGATCTTTGCATTAATCAACACCAACTAACTGTGAGCGGTATGCGCCAAAAACAATACACTTTTTTACAAACATTTTCAGTAACAACATCCTGTATTCTGGGTGTGAGTAGCGCCCCCTAGTGGTTCACCACAATGTTTTTGTTTTGAACACACAAACAATCATGTGGGTTTTACTGAGTTTCAAATATTATTTCCCTTCCTGGTGAATTAACTTTAGGAGGTATTTACCACTTGGAAAATCCATTTTTTTTGTGTAAAATCAAATGTATCAGTACTTTTCTTTGTGTTTATGCATTCTCTAAAACGTCCCTTGTTTTTATACTCCCACCCAGATACCCTTTGCTGTTGTTTTCACACCTATTCGCTCTGATTCAGGTGTTTCCAACACTTTACCAGCTGCTGTGTGACCTGGATAAGAAGGTGATTCTGTCAATGATGTCATGGTGTGAAGATGCCATAAAATAATGTCTCTGACTTCCACCTTGATAGAAGAAGCAGACAAATGTGGTCAAAGATTCACTGAACTATAATATAATTTAAAGGATTTTCGTCCACTGCACTTATTGACTCAGTGTCACAAATGTTATTCTGTTTCTTTGTTTTACTGAAATCGTTGAATTGTAAACAACAAGGCTTAGATTTTAGTTTTGAACCAGAATGAGATGAGGTAACCAAATCACGGATCAAATCCACTGTAATTACAGAACAGAAACAGAAAACCAAATTCCAAACACCTTTTGCCAGATTAAGTCATGACAAATTCAGCCAAAATGTATCTTGATCACTAAATAGATAAAAAGTAAGACTTGTGTTACAGCATAAAATGATTTTTAATGAAAAGGTAAATCAAAATAAAAAGATTCAGTCCAGTTTCCTGATCATATTAAACTGTGTTGCTCATCTGTTGTTTCTGTAGTTAAGCGATTTGAACACGTTTTTAAGCTAACTTTAAGCACAACACCCATTTTAAAATAAAACATGTAGCGATCATGTCTTATGTACGTTTCCTAATTTTAAATGTTTATAGTTATTAAATATCTTGCCATTATAGTCACTGCACGTCACTTCTTGAAGTGAATGTTCAGATCTTTTAAAGTGGATAACTGTAGTGTCGACTTGCAGAAATGGAGTCTGATGAGCTAATCTGAGTTCAGCCAAGACCAAAGCTGATTGATACCATTTTAAAACAGCTCTAATCTCAAATGTTTGTTTGAGATTAATGCAAAAGCAATTTTATGAACTTTTACATAGTCGTTTTAATTTAAACTACAGTTTTATACAGCAGCAATAACACCCAGCTACAGCCTGGAGCACATCTGGCAGGAATATAATTTCTGACACAATGACTGTAAAATCTATGGTGTATACAGCGTTTTCACACAAATCACAACGATTTGTCTTGTACAGCAGCAAGAATCTACTTTGATCTAAACTTTTCTTGAACTAGCTGTTAGCTTGTCAATTCAGTTAAAACTACAGCTCAAACATTTCGTATTTTCTTCATGTAAATACTGTTTTGTAAACCTTACGTTGGTGTAAATTTTGCAATACTAATTTGTTCATGTAGAAAAAGGACATTTCAGCTCCAGATTGGGCTGGGAATGCTACAGCTGGCTGCTACTACCACTTTAAAGTGCCTGTGACATCAAATTTTTGTAATAAACATGAATGCATTTTTGGAAAGATAACAATGATAACATGT
>JAUBOC010000071.1:16759120-16776455 GCA_032275365.1 Anablepsoides cearensis
TGCCGTGTGGCTGTACAACACACACTGTAGGACCAAACCTGGTATATCCATGATTTTTGATCCTCACATGTGGGCTCAGTGTTTGAAAATCGGCCGACTGTTTAAAAATCTTGTAGTGTGGCCCAGCCTTAAGATGTAACAATTTGTCAGAATTACCCTAGATGGTCTTTGCAAAGACTTGGGTTTTAAGTTTGCCAGTATGTAGTTATGTAGGGGTTGGAGGTCTTAATCTGAAGTCAAGGAGGCTGCATGAACATACAGTAAGTTCTACAGACAATTTTGTGAATTTTAAGGAAGGGTGCAAATAGTGTTAACCAGTCTGTAGCTGCGTTTCCATTACAAATGTGCGCAAAACTTTGTCGATATTTTTTTAATGTCAAAAAAACACAGTTTCGCAATTGCGGTGTTTCCATTAAGAAAGAATTGCTATTGAAATCACGCGTGAATACGCATGTTCTCGCGATGTTCACATGGTGGACGTAAACAATCAAGCATGCTACCACAACACTAGTGATCAGAGGAGATGTGGGCGTCTTATTGAGCCTTTCGAGCGACAAGCCTCTTATACTTGGGAGCAGATACGTATGTGGCGTTTTTGGGAAATTGTAGTCGGTGAGTTTACTACTTTCTTTTACAACTTCGGCAATTTTACATTACTTCCTGTTGTCTCTTTCTCTTTATCGTCTTTTCGCCAGTAGAAACAGCCGGTTCTTGATCACGTGACTCCCGTGATGCAAAAAAAATGTTTCAATTGCAGTTTTGCGAAATACACCAATTTCGATACGGCCGAAAAACCACCTCATCCTAGCGCAAAAACATTTTGATGAAAAACTGAAGTTTTTTCAAAATTGATGTGTTTTCATTGAGCAAATTTATTTTCGAAATTCTAATTTGCGCATTTTCATGGTCAGTGGAAATGCAGCTAGTGTCAGAACATTTATGGACTTTTGGCACTGGCCTGAGCTGGCCCCAGGCCATCACGTCTCACAGATGAAATTTAACTTTACTTAAATTGTTTGCAATGACCGCAGCATATTTCAATACAGATGGTCTTGTAAGCTGCCCAATACATATATTCATGTATGTGTATATAGATATATACACATTTTGTTTGTTTGTTTTATCTGTTTTGAAATAAAGATATTTTCATTCATTCATTCATTCATTCATTCATTCATATTGTCACAAGTTTAACTAAACAACTGAAGCAAGCAAGCTACCAAGCAGCAACAAGCTAACATTAGCTTACCCTCTTGACTTTAGTGTCATACTGCTGGATGGTTCGGTCTCTTTCCTTCAAGTTTGATGTCATACATCGTTGTGTTGCAAATAAAACAAAACAAGATTCACACAGGTTTTTAATATTATGATCCCTGCTCACATCAAGGCGGCTCACTGCTCAAACAAACAACCAGGGTTGGAGTAGAATACAGCCAGGCTGACTTTGGCTGGGCCGGGCCTTACAATGCAAAAAAGGTCATTGGCTTTATTAGCTATCCGTGGCCACATTCACTGAAAGGAGTAGCATTGTGTTGTTAGTCTCTCACTTAGAATTATTTTCTCTCAGGTTCGACACCTGACACTGCCATCTCTCTGCATAAAACTGTCCATATTATCATTTGCTGTTAGCATAAATTACCAAATGCATTCTGAGAGGAGGCTTCACATCTTGCTGTGCAGAATTTTTCAACACCCATCATTTCCCAGGACAACCTTGTCTCGTAACACTAACAATTTAACACACCTGTCTTGCATTGATTTTGCATTTTAATTAGTTCTTCTTGGGCCATTCTTCAAAAAAGTATGCTTTCAAAGACTTTCATTGCCTTTGAATTTATTAATTTTTTTTCCCTCAGTTGTAAGTCACTTTGAATAAAAAGCATCTGTTAAATGCTTGATGGAAATTTACCATGCCTGAGCTTCCACTCAGTTAGTGGCATCACGCATTAAAATCTATAACTTCAGGAGTATGAAAGCATTTTTTGGTTTTGTTTGTAGGTGTAAACGCTTTAATTTTAAGCATAATTGGACACACCTTATGTCAGATTTTTTAATCATTTCTGGCTGCTTAAAAATGGGGCAAACTGACTGTTCTAATTTTAAGGATGTGTGGGTTTAGTAAGCTACTTTTAACACCCACTGGTGCTAATGTTGTTAAACGGTAGTTCTGTTTCTTTAAAGTGTGGTTATATGAGGCTGTTGTCTGTATTCTGTCTGCAAGGTCTGCTTAAACTCTAAATAAAAGCAAATAATGTGCTGAACAAGAAGAGAAAATGTTGAGGTGTTTTTTTTAGGTCATAATATTCAGTTTTTGTAAATCAAAATACTGTCTAATTTAATCAAGCTGGGAAAAGATTCTGCAGCTGCTCTGGTATTTTAAATTTTTATTGAAATGTGAGACTTGTCCAAATGACACAAAACCTCCAGACTTTCAGTAATTTACTGTTAGCGGGTAAATTGCGATTGTAGTCTTTGCTTTATTATGACCTACTAAGTTGATCATCCATCTATCTCCTACTGCTTAGTTTCTAAGACACAAATGCTGCCATTGTAGCCACTGGGGTTGTCTCAGTTCAGGGTTGCAGTCCACGTAAACCATGGCCCATGAAGGTCACACCCTTCGCAGTTCAAATAGGCTGCAAAATGATTGTGGAATGATGTATGTTTGTGTGACCATGCGCTGCCTCATTGTGTTAAAGTTTTATATCACATGTAATATCCCATTGTAATGTAATAATTAATTTCATATAATATGTAAATGTTAAATGCACACAGTGCATTTGTCATGATTCAGTGCAACAAAATAAACACATTTAAAAGGTAAAAGATAATAATACTTGTTCTGTTGCGTACATTCTGTTGCATCATTAATGGACAACACTCTACCCTGAGCTCCCCCAAATAACAGTGCTCCTCATATTATCACCAAGGAATCTCGATCTCATTCTTTCAGAAATGATCCATACTTCATGACCATGGATGAGTGTTGGACTGTAGATGGACAAGTAAATCAAGAGCTGTGTTTTTCGACTCGACTGCTTCTTTACCACCATAAACTGGCGTAATGCTCTCATTACTGCTGACAAAGTCCCAATCTGTGGATCATCATGTCCATTCTGCAATACCTTGCAAACAAAAATCCATAATATTTATACTAATCTGCCTGCAGCAGAGTTTTGTCCCTAACCTAGAAGTAGCATTCCACCTTTGTCTGGTTAAAAACCATGACTTCAGACTTAGGAGCTGAATCACATCTTGGGTGCTTTATACCTGGTAATAAACTGCTCCAGGGTATGCTGGAGGTCATGATTTGAAGATATCAACATAAAAAAAACATCATCTGCAAAAATCAGTGAATGAAGTAAATCAAATATTTAATTCCGTGGTTAAAATAGCTTTATATTTTACTTACAATAGTGACTTTTGAGTAAAACAACAAGCCACAATGGATTTTATTCTTAGATCTTTCACATTTGGTTGAAACAATTTTTTTATATACTAAGACATTTTGACACGAGGACAATCATGAGTAGAGATGGGTATCGGTAAGGTTTTATCAGTACTACTACTCTTATTGGTAGTGCTTATTGATCTGGTATTTTAACGGTTCTCTTATCGATACTTATCTATTGGAATAAAACCAGTGTTTCCCCCTGGGGAATTGGTGGTGGTGGGAGGTTACACGCAAAAAAATAAAAAAACTATGATTGAATACTTTAAAAGTCTAGAATCACTTGCATAAGCCTATAGAGCCTTAAGACATATGTATAATTGATCATGTTTATTTATTGACAAGTATTTAAACAAGTAATGCCACCCACCCTCCACTTCTTTTTGTGTGTGTGTGTGTGTGTTTCTTTGGTTGAATGTATGTGGTATGTGGGAGGTGGGGTTTGTTTGTTAAATTGGGGGAAAGGGGGGGGGGGTGAATCTAAATTTAAGAAGTTTGAGTTATTGTACTACTTTGATGTATTTTGTTTTGTATTACTTCTTGAATTAAAAAAAATACTTGGGGCTTGGTTAATGATGGGGAAAATGCTAAAAAACAAAAACAAACTATAAATATTTTACTTTAGAACAATATAGAACATACAGTAAAGCCACTTATTCCGTAATTTGCATTTAGCTATACTAAACTGCAGTCATGAAGTAAACCTTGTGTTCAGATACAGAACAGAAGTTCAGTTGCTTCGTCTTTTTTTTTCTTTTAATTTTCCATGTCCTTGGTGACTGATAATCCACAAAAAATATGATCGTAACGTCGAGTGACCAATGCCAAAGTTACTTGGTGCATACTTTAGTTTAAACATGATGCTATGTTCCAAAAATAAAATGCTTTACCGGAGGCAGGTTCTGATAAACAAGCAGGTCAGATAATTATTTAATCGGCTTTGACTGCACAGCAACTTCAGAATCAACAACTAGCTTCCATAGGCTACTTCTTAAAAAATAAGATTAAAACAACATTACATAAAATCTATTTGAAAATAGTACAACTTCGGAAAGGTACTGAATTTATACAATATTTTTTTTGAATTGTGCATTAAAATATACACTTTTACAAATTACAAAGTATGTTTAAAAAAAAGAATATATAAAGTATAGTTTAAGTAATATATCTAAATTAAATGTAAAGTGTATTTATTAAAATATATTTTTATAAGGTGTACCTGCAATATATTTTAAAACAACATATTTGAAGTATGGTGTTTGAAATATATATTTTTTTTACATTTTGAATATAATCCTAAAAAGTACATTCTATTGATATTATATTAAAAATATATATTTTGTAAAATGCAGTTTATTTAAAATCTACTTTAGTGTATGTTTTTGCCTGGGTAGACAAAACAGGACAAAAACACAACTTACTCAAAAAGCATTTAAAATTATTTTATCCTAATTTTTATTTCATCTTACATGTCCACATTTTAAAGCTTTTTTTCCATGCCAATATTGGTGTGTTTGTGTACAGCCTGTTTGGCTTTGAATGTGTGCCAGTGTTAGCTGTCAAATGGGGGAGGGGGGTGGGGGTGGAATCTGAGTGTCATTTTTGACATTGTAGTCTGGATGAAGCAGGGATTTAGTGGGTTTGATCCAGTGTCTGAGTAAAAATCAGACACACAGGCAAAACAGAGGGTGAAACTGGCCTTCACCCGCAACCCCCAACTAATCTACTCACAGAGTTGTCTCCAGCCAAAGAAGCTTAAAGATCCAATGTCTAACCCCCCGGGACGGTACCCACAGATGCACAGCGGACTCCACAGAGATGCAAACCGATGCCACTTACTCATTTGCTTCTCCTATGGTTACCAAAATACAGATTTGTGAAGAACAAAACTACAACAAACAGGAAAAAAAGGAGCACGAAGCACATGAATATTTGATGTAACTCATCTGATCTTATTTTCTTTCATGCCCCCCAAAAAGAAGCTGCAAACAGTACCAAGGGAAATCTACAGAGGCTTAGCTTATCCCAGATAAACGCGTTATTTTATCGAGATATTGTGAAGTTAATACAACTGTTGTGATGCCTAGGCTTCAAACACTCCCCTCCCTCCCTCCCTCCCCCTTACTGTTGGATATTTAATGCATTATGGACTTTAATACGTTGTGGACAGATGATCTCTAAATAAATATTCTGTCCCACTTTGCAAGCAGAAATGGTTGTAATGAAATAAGCTTGCGCGAGCACAAGGTCCCGCCAACTGAGCGTCGATTGCACCAACAGGTCGTCCACGATGTTAACACGGTAGGCAGAAAAGGTCAAGGGCTTCAGAAACAGACTGAGTAAATCCTTTAAAGAAATTTGTAATTTTATTACACTTTGAACTTTGATGGAAATAGAACTCAAAGCTGGTCTGTTAATCCTTAAAACTGTGACATTTCGTTTGTCGTTTTTTAAGATAACCATGTCTCTGGAGAAGGTAAGGCTGTCTTTATGTATCAGAGCACAACTTTCCTGCAGACTGAAAGATTTCAACAATCATTTAATAGATTACATCAAAAATTTGTCGTAAAATTTGTTTGCACTTTGACACCACAACAACACTGACATTCGTAGTTTTACATAAATATAATATTGGATTCATTAAGACTTTCTTTGTGCCTTATTCATCACACAATCTGTATCCTATATCTTTCTGAGATTTAAACAATATTTCTTGCTGTTTAATGTAAATTTAATGTATGTGTCATATGGCGTACTTCTCTTTCTCTTGCCTGCTGTTTTCACACTATGATTCCACCAGCAGGCCACTTCAGTAAGATGAGCCTCAAAGACTTGAGGAGATGAGAGCACACTGGAAGGTTTTAGATCTAAGAGGAGCTGTTCAGACGGATTTTCTGGAGCTTTGACCTTTTAGAAGTGAGAGGCAGCGAGTGAGGTGGTGCTTAGGTTGGTCAGATATCAAAACGCAACTCTTCTATCTGTCACCATTAGGCGAGTCAGAGCTGGGTGGTCTGCAGACCTGATTGTTGATGAGTGGGAGGTGCCGGATGGGGATTTGTCTGTGATTGCACAGCTCGCCAAATTAATTATCTCTCTATTTGATCCATGGCAAAGACCACAGGAGCCAATGTGACAGCTTTTGTTCTCTCTGATTACTCGGATCTCGGTTGTAGAGCTGCTATCCCCTGGTTTGACTCAGTGCCATGTGGCACTGGTCTGCAAGCATTTTGCATGGGATGTTTTGCACAATTTTGGCACATGGTTTTATTGATCTAGGGACACACAATGTTAAGGAAACTCAAAATAGTCAGCAAAACATTTTCACAGTTCAAAGATAGGCAAAGCTATGTAACTTCTGGGAGGTACTGTAGCATTAATGAGTCCCCTTACTTTATCACCTCTAACCTAAAGCCATGCACCAATAACTGTTCTCTCTGAAAGATGTCTTGTTCTGAGTGATTCTAGAATGTTTTAAGTATGTGTTTTTTCAAAGGTCACACTCAGAAAACTAATCAGCATAAACAGATGATAACATTCTCCTAAGGCTTATAAAAAAGTAACCTGAAATCTAAACTGTCCATTTAATTGTGAGTTTATTAAAATGTGAAAACTGAATGCCACTGGTATATATGTGTGCATTTATCTCATAAGAAAATCAATCAAATGATTTAACAAACTTTTTTGTCTTTTGGTTTCTAATTGTAAAGACCATTTTGTGGTTCTTTGACACAGTCAGTGCTGAAAATACACTAATTATATTTTTGTAGTAAAACATCTCTCGATCTCCATCTTCTACCCCTTGTTGGGTCGAGGAGGCAACAGGTTTTGGAGAGAAACCCAGACATCCCTCTCCTCACCAATATTTTCCAGTTCATCCTGTGGGAACCCAAGGTCTTCCAAGGCCAGAGATGATACATAATCCTTTCAGTCCTTCAGAGTCTCCTTCCAGTGGTATGTGCCTAATACACCTCTATAGGGAGGTGTCCATGAGGCATCCTAAATAGATGCCTGAAACACTTTAACTGACTCCTTTGGTAGTGAAGGAGCAACTGCTACTCTGAGCTCCCCTTGGATGTCAGAGCTCCTCAACCTATTTCAAAGGCTGAGCCCTGCCACCCTACGAAGGAAACCCATTGCAGTTGCTTGTATTCAGGATTTTGATCTTTAAGTCATGATCCACGCTTCATGATCATAGGTGAAGGGTGAAACATAAGCTGCGTTTCTATTACAAATGTGCGTAAAACTTTGCTGCTTTTTTGTTAAAGTTAAACAACACAGTTTCGCAATTGCGGTGTTTCCATTAAGTAAAGAATGCTATTAAAATCACGTGTGAATACGCTTGTTCTCGCGATACGTCGTTACAATAATGGCGTAAATGGATGTAAACAATCATGCTACCACGACACTAGTGATCAACGTTGGCGTCCTTTCGAGGCTTTCGAGCGACAAGCCCTTTTATACTTGGTAGCGGATATGTATGTGGCGTTTTTGGGAAATTGTAGTCGGTGAGTTTACTACTTTCTTTTACAACTTCGGTGAATTTACTATTTGTACTTCCTGCTGTCGTCTTTTCGCTAGTAGAAACAGCCGGTTCTTGATCACGTGACTCCCGTAATGCGAAAAAAGTGTTTCTATTGCAGTTTTGTGAAATACACCAATTTCAATACGGCCGAAATACCACCTCATCCTAGCGTAAAACCATTTTGTCAAAAAACGTAAGTTTTTTCGAAATTGACATGTTTCCATTTAGCAAATTTATTTTCAAAATTCTGATAGGTGCATTTTCATGGTCAATGGAAACACACCTAGTGTCAGACCAGTCCATCGAGAGCTTTGCCTTCCGATTCAACTCTTTCTTCACCCCGATCAACTAACGACAAACCTTTTTCCGATAAAGAACTATGGCCTCCAATTTAGAAGAACTAAGTCTAATGAAACAATTTTCTGCAAATTAAAATAAACAGTTTGGGCATTAAAACATCTAATTTTAAAACATAAAACTTGGTTATTAACTTTAAAGTGTTCTTTTAAATGTTCATCGGTCTGCTCTGACCTTCATTAAAATAAATAGTGTTTGATATATCAGTCCACCGTGGATCTTGTCTACTGCAATCTATGTAGTGTCCAGGCACACACCTGTCTTTATGTTACTGGCATCAAGGTAATTTGAAGAGAGAAAGGCCTTAATTTGTGTGTGTACATGTCATGTCCTTTGAGTGGCAAAATGAAATTTACCTTTGCGTGCTGGAGCAAATTTAATAAAGGAGGCTTCACAATGCCATTGGGTTTGTTTTGGTGACTTCAAAGTATGTACCTAATTAAAACTGAACGCAGCACTAAATCAAATATTCCTGTGAGCAATAAAGGTTAGAACTAATGAGGTGAGGTCTTGGTCAGCCTGGGTTAACGATTCGAATTGAAATGCAGCACATTCCACCAAAAGTGAATGGCTGCTCCTGTTAACAAATTCCAGGTAAACGATTTTCATAATCTCCAGACAACAAGAATCACATTTTTATTGTCTCTCTCCAGTCTTCGTTCACTTACTCGTTCTTGTCTTTTTAAGTCTTCCAATTGCTCTCCCTTATACGTTCTGTGCTCCTAATGAGTGAGGTGTAGATGGAAGTGAGTCTGAAAGACGTAATTGGGTCCTTGAATTCTTTATGGGAACAACATTCCCCTCTGACTCATTGTGTCTCTGCATTACCACCACCCAATCCAAACAGCCATTATATCTGCATTTTTCAATTTCTGCAGTGTTTAATTGCATGAAAGCTGTTGTCATCTCAAATTGTTTCATTACTTTTTCTGCCAATATACATTTAGAGTCCAATTTATCCCTCAAAGTAATTTGTGATTAGCTGAGGCGCACAAATGCATTCACAGCATTCATGAGACACAATCTTTGGCACAATTTATTTCATTGTGCCAAGTAATTCAATTTGGCCTCTCGTTCAGTGAAAATTGAGTGTGTGGTCCGGCTAATCATGCGAGAATGTTTATTTAAATATAGAACACTTCTGTCAAAGGTAAAAATCAAGTCCACGTGTAAAAATGACTTTTAATTTCTCCGTCCGCAGCTGGGAACAATCACATATTTTACCTCTTTTGCAAACTAATGACACCCACTTCTCAGCCATTTAGCTGTTTGGGATCACACGGCTAACTGACCTTCCTTCATTTCCATGGGGACAGAAAAAACCTACTGTTACTAAGATTACTGAGACTTAGTAGTTTGCTGGTGGACTGTATTACTTTAGCAACCTGAGTATGGGTGCTGAGATATGTGATTTGTGTCCTAAAGTTGTGAACATGATGACTATATTTAATGTTGTTTTGGTTAGAAGTGCAATGATTTAATTTGTCCACATCCGTTTTTAAACCATGTTGAGCTAATACTTGGTGTGGCACTAGTCTACTATATAGTATATAAAGGTGCTGTGCAGCCTGTTCAGTGTTGAGAAGAAGACTGAGAGTAGATGTTCAGTTCAGTTATCTGACTCCATCCAACATTATTCCTTCGATTTCATTGCTCTTGATGCTGGTCGCTCAACAAAATTAATCATTATTTAAATATCAACAACTGATTTGGAGTCGGCCAATTCCGACATGGTTGCCACAGCCGATAGACCTTCGGAAACATAAAAAACAGCTGTAACTCTGCCGTTTTTAACCATACCAAGCCAATATTTGGTGTGGTAGTAGTTGATAGTTTTCTCAAACACATACTGTGAGCACTAAATAGATTGAACAAGATCTTTGTGTAAAACTAGCATGCAGTATGCAATATGCTACTTTCATTAAAATATTGTCTTCCATTTTGGGAAAGCAAAGAATCCATTTAAATGTTTTTAAATTTACCTTGTCAAACGTGCTACTCTTGTATTTTCAACCCCCCTTAAACAAAACAGACATCCTTACTTTTACTTTCTTTATTTCTCTGTCTTTGCTGATTTCCCAGTACCCCTCCAACCCCCACCCACCCGAGTGGGTGGTGAGTGGAAGTGAAGACGGAGTTTGCGTACTCCGTGTGATGATGATCAGCAAGTCCTAGCGAGATCTTGACACCTGATCATTTGTCTTCCACTGGCGTCCCCGCTCTGCTTCACATTTCAGGATGGAGCCATTTCTCCCATATCTGCCCGGAGAGCTGTTTCATGTTTGGAACGGACCGGTGCTTTTTCTCTTTGCCCTGACACTCTGCTGAAAACAGACTCTGATAGATCTGGGCTGTGTTTATCGGAGAGAGATGCGGGGTGGGGGAGAGAGGGGCGTTGAATTTGCAGGGCTTTGTTTTCAGCATCCATGCATGCTCGAGTGGAAAACAGAGCTCCGCTTCATAAATCAGGATAGATTAGTTACAGAAGCGGCATGTCTTGTACTTTTTATATCCTCTCCTTCAGCTGTGCAAAGAGGAAAGTTTCTTATTAAAAATGTTCCCCGGACCCCGGCTCTTTTAAAGTGGGGGAAAAAAAATACATTAGGGAAGCTAATGTGATTTTGCCTGAGCAGATTAGAAATGTCTTTCATGGTCACATTCCAATATTGGGCCAGAGCTAAGCCTCAATATGTTCCTTTTGTGCTTAACCTCATAATGTCAAGAGACCCATAGTCACTTCTGCCATGAATATTTTCTTCTGCTACCCAGTAAAGTTACCGGCTTCACTCATCTAAAGTTGTGTGGAAAGGAGAAGCTGTGGGGAATAGAAAGGGATAGGGAGAGTAGAAAAGGGACAATTTGATAGAACTCCTACATCCACTGCTTCTTTGTGCACATGCTGCAGAAAGCAGAAGTAAAAAGAGCTTTTGTCACAGTGCTAGCATGAGAGCAAACAAACAAATGGGAGTCAATGGCCTCGCTGATGATCTGTCCTGCAACTGAGACCCCGAGTCCTGGCTGACAGCGGGAGCCAAATCCTCAGCGTAAACACGAGCAGCGACTGATCCACTTTCAATTTAAATGACCTCCATGCAGCCGCCAAGTCTCACCGAAGGAATTTAGATGCCTCAATCATGCTGAACTCTTTCCCTAACCTAATCCAATGGGGATTAGGAAACCAAATCAATTAGAAGCTAGAGCTAAGAAGCAAAAGTCTCCAGCTATAGCTTTTCCTCCTGTTCCACTTACCCTCCAAATTTCTGCATGCAGTTGAGGACAACGGGTTTTGAACTGTATATTTAGTAGTCAGGATCACTGGTTTGTAATTATCATTAATTACAGCTGAGTAACTGGGAAAACCTGTTTTAAGAGAGCTGCAGAGGACATATGGCTAAGACTTAAACAGACTGAAAAATTATGAGTATCAATATTGTTATTCTGTCCAAAAACCCTTAAACCTTTAATTACTACTCACAGCTAAAATCCAAATGGCAGGTATATATTGTTGCAATTCCCCTTGTGTTTTCACGCAGTTCTTTGTTAGCAAAATATCTTATGAACGACTGGATGATTTTTATTAAAACTGGATATAGATCTACATCAATTAACTTTTTGAGTCAATCCTATTCAAGATGGCCACCACATCCAATGATCTTACCTAACATATGACTCAAATGTTGCCTTTAATTATTGGAGTCAACTGTGTTAATAATCTAATTATCTCCTGAACTACTAGGGGAATTTTAAGTAAACAGATATTATTTACTGGATGTACATATACAACTGATTCAATTTGGAACCAAACCTGATTCAAAATGACCACCCTAGAACACTCATAACTATAGTTATCAGTTTAGTCAATTTTACAGATATTGAGCTAAAATTTGTTCTGGTAGTATCTGCGAGTCAACTGCATTACGTACACTCAGTATTAATCATTGCGAAAAATCCCTCCTCAAATTTCTGCCATTAAGTGAGTACAATGAAGCCCTGATTTTTGCATGGATTACGTTTTTGGAGTACTTGCGAATCATGAAAAAACTTGAATACTGGATATAGTCCAAATACTGTGCATTAGGGTGGCATCGTAATGCAGTAGGAAACCAATACAAAAACAATAAATATTTAAAATGTGCAAAAGCAAAACAGCAGCCACATACGGGACTTTAAAGTAAACTGTTAGACCTTCGGGCAGAATGTGGGTAACATAATCTACTGTATTGTATTTTTTTATATATGGAACTGAATTTATGTTATTTGTTAAAAAAAATTGTAAATTATATTGTTATTATTCTAGCTTGAAAACTCGCAAAAAAGCATAAGAGAGAGAAAAATTACATTCCTTACTGTACAGTATTTACTGTATTTCCAGTTTGGGCCAAACTGTGAGTATTTTGCAATATACACTGCAATCTTTGAGAAAATAATTACTAGATGTATTTCTGGAACTGATGAAGATTTTGACTCATAAACCCTGGCATGAAATATGGCGGGTGGTCTATTTAAGCCATGCAGGGGGTATAATTTGTGTATTTTTCTCGTCTTTCTCCACTATTTTTTATACTCACCTCTTCTTCCACCATCTTCTGTCTCTTTCAAACCTCTCAGAAGGATTCGAAGGTTCTGAGGGAAACAAGTGCACTCCAGCGAGTGGGAATACCGTAGCTGCTGCTGCTGTGTGAAACTTCAGCTTCTCTCACACACGTTTGCTCTTTTGCTTTCTACCCTGTCTGCCTCCTCCTAGTCTGAGTGAATCAAAGGAGATCAGTTCCCTTACAGCCTTGTCTTAGAGGAGCTCGACTACAGAGGAAGGCGAGAGAGGAGGTGGGCAGGTGGGGGTGGGGGTACTCCTCTGGTGAGAAGTAACTCAAAGGGCAGCAGAGAGAACTTCAAATAAAAATAGTAATATATATCCCCGCATTTTTGCCTTGTTTCAAAAAAAATGTACATTTTTGTAAACTAAAGGAGTTTGTCTTCTGTAAATTTTGTTTTGTCATCTTTACGGCGTGAGGCTTGCAACAACAGTGAGCGGGGCAGGGTATTTTTTTTCAGCAAGGCATGCCAAAATTTTATTAAACCTCTGGAATTTAGAACCCTTACTATCAGCACAGTACATGTACCATAAATTAGTGTTTTCTGGGAGTTAAAAAACAGTTCAGTGGTTTTTGAGATACTTTGCTAACAGCCAACTCCAACAGTTAATGCCGAAAATGTTCTGTGAAGACTAACACTTGGAGTATGTGTTTGAAATGTCTCTCAACCACACCAAGTTTTACAGTCAGTGACTGAAGTTGATATGGTTGTGGCCGCCATCTTGAACTAAATGGACTCCAACATTTACCTTATCGTAGATGTACATTCTTGAATTATATTTTGAGGATTTTAATGAAATCTTCTTAGGATGAGATATCTTTACTAACGACGCATAACACCTACAGTATATCACTCACCATTTGCTTGTCAGCGGTGGGCGATGACTTTGTTTACCATGTGACTTTGTGATGTAATTTCTATTGGTCCAACAATACTCGTTTATTTAAGTTTTCGTCTTTTCGTGTCACTATTTCTGTGTCCACCTGTCTTTTTATCAGTCTGGACAAGTAATCAATAGTCTCTTCATTTAACAAATGGAAGGAGAAGGGAGGAAGCTGCAGCAGGAAGCCGATCAGATAGCACGAGAGGCAGGGAAGGACATTTCAGATCCAAATCAACTGAAACGGATTACAAAGACGCAGATGATTCATAGGGCACAGCTCGATTAAGGCTTGGATAGGCATGATTTAACAAGAAATCTGTTGCAGCTTTTGACATTTCCTACTCGTTAGAAACTTCAGTGGTTACATAGTATCTGCAGATAGGACCACAGTTGGGTCAAATGTTTGTTCAGATAACACATTTGCGTAAACATTTGACAGTTGTATTGCTGGGTTGCAGATGACGTAAATGCAGACAGGAGGCAGGAAGAAAATGCAGCCCCGTTTCCTTCTGTTAATTCAGCGTCAAAATGCTTAAATTCTGTGCTGTGTACAGTTGTTGCAACCGCTTCAATCGGGAGAAATAAAAAAGGTTTTTTTTGTGTTCGGAAAGTAGTGTGTCAGAAAAAAGACGACAAAACTGGATCAACAATCTATGGCTAAAAACAGGAGGTGCGGAAACAGACAACAGTGCAAGAGTTTGCAGCGACCACTTTCTAACAGGTATTGTTAAAATCATATTTGCAAATATTTTATTGGATAGTTACTCGAATTTGGGTTAACAGAAGCTAAATAAATTTTTTACAAGTACATCCAAGCACAAAAAAATAACAGTTAACACTGTGTTAGCGTTAGGGATAGCATTGTTAGCATAGGCTAATTATTTGAAATAGCACAACTCACTACTCAGAAACAAGTCGACAGCTATTTAAAATTTCTTTGGATCCTAAAATATTAACACAACCTGAAGCAAAAATAATTGTAGGCTTCAAGGCTTTTGAAAGCTTTTTACTTTGACTCATTTCTGATGCACTTCAAATCTTCAAAGATCGTTCCATGTTGCAAAAAGTTAATAAACTTTTTGTGCCACTGGAGTTTGGTAATAAATGCTCTAGATTTAATGTATAGGTGGCTACAAGTGCATACATAATAGGTTTAAGGTTGCTACATTTTAACTGTAATATTATAGCATTACGTTTTGGATACTATCAGAAAATTTGCAGCTGAAAGCTTCAGAGAAAAGACACAAACACATAGTGTTAAGTTTTTGCTCCTCATTTTCCTTTTGGCAAACTAAGTGAGAAAATCCCTTTGAAAAGATCCAACATTCGTCATCTCAGCTCTCCCTGTTGCTGCTGTGTGGAAATAATGAAAAGAAAAACAAAAGTTCTGCTTCACCTTTATTCAATTTGTAACAAATCACACCCAAATAAACCTATTATGTGTGGTTTTATGGAAAGGAAATAAACACTTACCTATTGGGGATAGCTTTTTTAATTACCTTAGTTATTCTGAATGGATTAACAAACTAATGACTAGTACAAGCAGGACAATATCAGTCTAAAATGTAAATTTACAATGATATTTTCCTGCTTGTATTAGCCACTCTTTGGAACAAAATTTACAAAATTTTACTAAATTTACATGGGGTTTGTTCTTAACTTTTACATTAAAGTGAGTTGTAAAAGTATTCACGTTTCTTGCATTCTCAGTTTTGTTGTTATACAGCATGAAATATAAACACACATAATTTACTTTGCAAAGCCACCTTTTTAACCCCTGCAACTTTTGACCATCCTTTATAAGAAACCTGTGCCAGCTTTTTGATTAGAGGGATTCTGCTCATATCTCTTCTCCCTAAACCAGAAGAGTGCTGCTTCAGCTGCGTGTTTAGGATCATTGCCCTGGTAAAGCTATGTCTCTGTTAAATTTCTTGGAGACTGGTTTGCATCCTAAATTTATAATTTGCTTTCTTTCAACTCCAGTTTCTGAGTTCCATGATCACCCTAATTTTGCTATTACCATGCTTCACTGGGTGGTGTTTTAAAAGGTGTTATTACATCTTATAGTTATAGACATTTCTGTAAATAGAATAACTATACAGAAAAGCTACCCAACAAGGTTATATTTGACCTCTTAAGCCCTATTCTGACAGTATTAGTTTTACTTAGGGACCACATGCTATTTGTAATATTTGCAGAGATTGTGTTGTTAATCCCAGGCAATGAAACCGTATGCTTGGGATCAGATAAGTAATTTGGCATTTTTTGTTTCCTGAGTGCATTTTTCTTTGCTTTTGGTAAAGAATGGAGGCTGCATTGGAGTGCGTTGATAACCTTTTGGGTTCCAAGCCAGCAAAACCCTATCAACCCATAACGTACGGCAGGAACAATGTCAGATGCAAATGGTGGCTCACATCATGCATTGCACTGTACAGTAAGAATCATTTACTTCTGTTTGTAGCCTACTGCTATACTGCTGGTTAGCGCTTCCAGTCACACAGCGCCAAGCTGTGGTTGTAGTGCAGTGTGTTAAGATCATATCCGGGAGATGTCCGTACATTTCAGCAACAACCTAGGCTTCAGTTATCCTGTGCAAATGTGCTACTTAAAATGCAAAAGTTGGGCGGAAATTTATTTGTTACATGGGGTCCTCAGATAATGCTTATTCTGTGCAAATAGGGCTTTAGTTCTTTCTCTGATTAATAACCTTGTTGCCCAGTCTGAGTTTTGGTGGACAAACTTTCTAGGTAGTTTTACTGTGGTTGTTGTATCATTCTAGTTCCTAATAATGAATTTAATGGAGATCTGTGGGATATTCTTAACCTCGATCTGTATTAATTCACAACTATATCTGTGACCTGTTTTCCTTGGTCTTCATGTTGTCGTTAAGTTGGTGGTAGCCTTTGCTGCTCAGGTTGTGAGGAAACAAAACAAAAATATTTTTCTAACTCACCACATGCATTTTTTTGAAACCAGTGAATAATGGCGTTTAAGCGAATGTTCTCTGGAAGACTAATAGCCTCACCTGCCGACCTCCACGTCTCAAGCCCAGCCACGTCCAATCAGCTCCTTACTGATAGTGAATAAAAAATATACTTAAAAAAATGTTTAAATGGTCTGGTACCCGTTTATATTTTAGAGCTCTTACACAGATATCATTCTGGTTGAGCATCTGGTCTTCTGATCTCAGAAGACCAGATGAGCTTGGTGGTTCCTAAGACTCAACTTGTGACTAAGGGAGGACAGAGCCTTCTTAACTGTATTATTTATATTTTGCTTACATGATATTACCTTATTGTATCTTTATTTTTGCTGTGCAACACTTTAGTTGCCTTCTGGTGTGCTATATAAATAAAGTTTTGATTGATCAATGTGTTGGGTACCCTCCTTAGACAACGCTTTGGTTTAGGGTCAGTGTTTAAGCTTAGTGATTAAGGTTAGTGGATGGGGTTAAGCCCGGAACATGCTCCCTCCGAGCTGCCGACGTCGGCACGGGTTGTCGCAGTTTCATGACGAAAATTACGTCACA
>JAUBOC010000071.1:16800547-16813889 GCA_032275365.1 Anablepsoides cearensis
CACACACACACACACACACACACACACACACACACACACACACACACACACACACACACACACACACACACCCTCAGCCCGCCCCCGCCGCACCGAGGTACGGTGTAGAAGGCGGGTCGGAGCGTCAGTGTGGGAGAGAGAGAGCGATCCGTCAGCAGATGCGCTGAGAGAGGCGAGCTGAAACCTTCACTGATCCATCCGGAGGGAGGGAAGGAAGGAATCAGCATCACATCAACCCCCCGGGGGGCACACACTGCTACTGCTGCTGCTGCTGCTGGAAAGTACACCGGGTTTGCGGGATTTCGCTGTGGAATATTGTAATTTGTCATCTTTGCGCTCGGATTCACCTCGGATCTACTCCATGAAAACGGTAGGAACAGATTAACAACCAGACACTCCATGTGTTTTAATATTAGTTTATCCTCGTAAACACGCATTTAAGGTTGCATAAAGGTGTTTAGATGATAAAAGTGGGAAACGTTTCGCGTAGAATATTTGGGCAGATATGGGGACGCGCGTTGCGTGGAGAGCTTGGATTAGTAGTTTGGAAGCTTTTACGCGCAGCTACATCTTCACAAATAATAATATGCAGATATATTTCTTTGAGAAAGCATTTCTGGAGACTGTTATTCAGATTCGAATAAGTCCATTTTTGAGAATGAATCCGCTGACTGAATCGATACATTAAAATGCAGCAAACACTCAAAAAAAAAAAAAAAAAAAAAAAAAAAAAAAAAAAAAAAACTGCAATGGGTCGATTTTGAAATGGGATTTTGGCGAATAGAATCAAGTTTTGCTCCTAAATCCTAAAGCCATAATAATAAAAAATAATAATAATGGGAATCGCTAAGCGGCAGCCAGACTGCCACCATGCGAAAAACAGAGGAAAATATAATAAATCAATAATTTAATCCATCAGTGGCGAACTACAGGTTTTCTGTCCATTTAGAGATATTTGTTTTTTGGTTCGTTATTACATAGAAGGTGAAAAAACTATCTAAAATGATTATTATAATATAATTATTTAGGGATGCAGCTTGTACTGACCTTTTGGCCACTTATTTTCAGAAGTTATCATAACAAAACTATTTCTAATCTGAGATGCTCCTCGGGAACACATCCTTTTATAACATAATAAAACCTGATGGAAGTTAATTAATTATTTAATTTATTATTAATATTATATATTTTTAGGTAGCGCTACAGATATAGCAGTATATAGGGACTGGCACATTTATTTCCATTATTGGTCCTCTCCTCCCCAACAGGTCCGGACACGCGCCTATACCCCTGTCTGCTGTGACTGATGTCGGATTAAATTTGAAGCTTGGTGACAGGCAGGAAGCTCAGCAGCAACAAAAAGGAGGACTGGAGAGTCAGGGTGGTCCCCTGTGCGCGCTGGGGGACGGGGCTGCCTTTCTAAACATGTCAATAAATCCTGCTGCAGTCAGGCCGGACCCTTCGACGCATCAGTTATGGGTCAGTCTGTGACAGAGCGCGTGCAGGCCATATTTTATGCTATTTATTAACTCAAGATAATATATTTGCATGCATGCAGTGTCATAACAAACTGGCTAGGATAACTATGAATTATCATAGCATGTAACATATTGTGCAGCTTGCTAATGTTTTAATAACTGAGACTAAACAAACGTTATTTCATGTTATAAAAAAATATTTTCTTTCATTTTTCATGACAACTATGTAGTTTGTTTCAGCCTTCAAGCAAGGCAAAAGTCATGTCAGGTGCAATGAGGTATATGATTCTCATTGACTTCATCCTCCAGGTATTTTTATTTATTTATTTATTTATTTTGTAAATCTGGCCATGTTTGTGGGCTAGCATTTAGTTTGTAGCTACGGAACCAGTATGGAGGAAACAAAAAAAAAAAACTAGAGATAACAAACAAACAAACAAAAAACGTGAAACAAGGCAGACAGGAGCTACCAGGTCTCACTGCGCAACTGTCATAAATCATGACACCAAAAACAGATAGAATGATAACATTAATCCGGCACTGAGCGTTTGTGTATATAATCTGATGGCGTAAGCATGTACTTTTACTTTGGAAGTTGCCAACTGTTTTGTATTTTTGGATGTCTCATATTTTCAGCCACATTGAAGTGTCCCATACGGGATGCTCTTTTACCCGTATTCTGAGTGCAGCCTATCAGAGCTGTCATGCTACAATGAGGAGGTAGGAATTTGTATGGGGGGCGGGGGGGGGTGCAGATGCTACAACCGTACTCGTGCTACCCCCGGGCCCTGTGACATCTGACAGCGACACAGACTGTAGCAGCTTCATCAGCCCGTTTGCTGAGCTTTAGCACAAGCTACGTGTAGCATTCTGAAGCTGCTGTGCAGTCAGAGATGTTAAATAATTATCTGACATGCTTATAGAGTTCAGTGTTTATATTTGAACCTGCCTTTGGTTGGCTGTCAATGTAAACAATTGATCATGACTAGATTTCTGCGAAGAATTGCATATAAATAGTTTTTCATTGGTAAGCCTCTGCCTATTAGAAACATTCATTGCAGACGTGTACCTAACATGTCTGATATGATAGCAACAACAAGCATTTCTATCAAATGAAACTAATGGTTGTCAGTAGCAAACTGAGTTTCTTTGATGTGGTGACCTAAATTTATCATGTTATGGTTACCACATTCAGCTTTACCAGGTTGTCCTCCAGGTTGGCCGCTCTCTCCGACCCCAAAAAGTCACACCATAGAGCCAAGATCAGTGGTTTGGAGTTTGAACCACTGGTCTAGGTAAACCCCATTCCTCACTACTCCTCACCTCACTCAAAGATGTGTTCAACTTTTATCTCTTTATTAAATTATCAAACTGAATATTAACAAACTTTAATTGAAAAAGAAAATTTTTGTTGTTGTTTTACAGAGTTTTAATTATTAAAATCAACTTGTTTTGGTGATATAACAAGGTTATGCTCTGTGGTGCCCTCAGGTTGGGAACTTCTAGTCTAGATGTTTGTTTCAGCTGTGCTCTGCAGTCGTTTCAACATCTGACAACATTACACATTGAGGACATTTTACTATCACAATGTAAAATATCAATAAAACAAATTTATAAACAGGTTTTTATACAAAAGTTAATAGAAATACTATAAAACTGCATAAAGGACCAAATAAGCAAATACTGTAAATATCACAGCAATGAAATTTTAAGTACTTCACAGTACATTACAATTATGTATGTTTTGTAAAATGAATGTCGATACACTATTGTTAAATATCTTCAATATCTTGTCTAAACTTGACTGAAAAAAACAACTAAGACTGAAACAAATGTGCTAATATTGCTAATATAGCTAATTCACATAGGCAGTATTGAACGTTGTTTCGAAATGTGTAGTTTTGGGTCTTGTTGGCACATTCGCAGTTCAGGTATTATCCTTGGCAACGGGCAGCTTTTGTAGCCTCATTAGCAGAGGAAAACATTTTTCTTCTCTAATTAGTAAAACTCTTCTTTCTTTCTAGTGAATACTGATATCAGACTTAAATTCAACTGAAAGGCATCTTTTATAAGTTATCTTATTACCACTTTATGCTAGTATGACTTAACATACAAGATGACCAACAGGTGCACCATTTTTTAGAATAAATTAGGTATTTGTTTAACAAATGTCAAGTCTAGGATCTCACAAGGGGAAATAAATAATCTACATTGTGGTAACCATGACACACACTGTATTTGAGCAATATCTGTTTGTGCCTTAGGAGAAACAGAAGATTAGCGTTGTTAGCATACTCTACAAATCCATAGCCTCCAGGGACACCTGATATTTCAATCAGCCAATACACACAATGAGTCATGTTAATTGAATAGAAGCCTGCCCAGTTACTACACCAAACTGCCCTCTCATGTTTCATATACAGCTTTTCTTATTCATGAAACACATCAACCAACCCGCTTTCCATATACTATCTATGCTTGTGGGTTCGGCCGACAAGGTGGAGTTCTGGGTTATTTTGCCAAACAAACCCCTTTAAGCTCAGTTCTTTCCGACCAAATCTCTTTTAGGACAAAGACAAACATCCATCCTAGCTGCACAGAGTTGTCAGGGATACACTTATGGACAGGAGGGACACACATGTGAGCACACAGAGTGCATTAGCATAGGTATCAGTTACCTGAATTCAATAGCTCGCCTGCTGCAGCAAGATTAACTATTCAGGGCAGGTGGTTAAAGGGCCTATTGTGTTTCTCCATTCTGTGCTACTGTCATGATTGGACAATGCATTTGTCTGGTTGGCAGCCCACAGCAAAAACAATGACAAGGGCAAAAGGCTAGAAGAGTACACACACATATAGGGTTTCTCTGTGTAAATCATTTGCAACTAGGCAAAATTAAAACAAAACTGTGTACAGTGAGAGTATGCTAGGGCACTTGTTGAGTTTGGGGGTACAAAGGAGCAGAAGTACAAACTGACCAGCACCTCCTGATATTTCCTTACATTGTCTTCAAGTTCTTGGTCAAATAAATAATACTCATTAAACGAGATAAAGGCAAGATTAAAATATGAAATGGCCTCATCCTAGCATCTTTCTGAATCACCGTTTCTAAATGTAATCCCCCAAAGACATGCAAATGAGAAAAAATAAAGAAAAAGACTGGTGGTGGATAATTAGTCATATTAATCAGGATCTCAGCAGGCTCTTATAAATAGCAGCCTAACATTTAAAGCTAAACACTTGTTCTGGCCCACCTCAATGGATTTGCAGTAGCCGTGCAGACAACAACAACAGTGTCGGAGATTTACTTATTAGTTTATCTCGGCAGTTTATTGTAAAATGAGAAGTTAACTCTCAGGTTAAGCTTAAACCTCTAAGCGATTATGTGAGATAATCTTCAAATGAAGTGAATAATTGGTAGGAACGGCTGCATAAATTGCTTTTGAAAGCCTAATGGATGGTAATACTGTTTTTTGTATTATTTAATGGCTACATAGTGAGTCAAAACTACTTTGAATGAGGTTCTCAGTGTCCTTCTATTTTTATCTAAACTGGTTATTTTTCTTTTTGTGCTTCCTCTATTCTGCATGCTAAATCAAACCTCCCTGACTGGATTACAAATTAGATTTGTTGCAGAAGTCTTTACTATTAGGTTAGATAAAAACTACCTATTCATGTATTTAATCATTTAGTGCTTTGGGTATTTTATTTGGAAATGGTACTATTGCTTTACCAGTAACATAAATACATCTCTGCTTCATATTCACTATGTCTTGTTAATTTTTCCACAGGTCTGTCCTACTGGAATCTGAGTACCAAACCATGGGTCAAAGAACTGGACCAACCACAATCGTTAAGTGTTTGAATCCAGGAAGTCGTCTCAAAGCAACATCACAAAATGCAGCTTTAAATCACTGACAGAACACTCTCAGGATCACCTCCGTCATAGCACTTTCGCCAATCCACTTTATGTGGAAACTGGATATTTTTTTTCTTTGTCTCTCTAAAGACTTGGCTGACAAGATTAGATTCCATTCATTATCAATATTAGATCTGCCCCTGGAAAAAAAAGAAAAGAAAAAGCAGATATTGCACCGTTTTCATAGACTCCGGACCAATCTTTGTGGAATATAACATTCAGCAGATAAACCCTGGAGCTAAATTGTAATCAAATGTTATCACTTTGAGGATCTATTCCCAGTTCGAACCCTTCAGTAGCCCTGCTGTTCTCTACAATGCATCCAAACGGCCTGGCTGGGCATTTTCTCATGCTTCTAAGTACCATGCTGGGTCTAAGTGTAGGCTTGGAGTTTACTGGCTCGGAAGGTCAGTGGGCTCGGTATCTGCGATGGGACGCCAGCTCTCAAAGCGATCTGACATTTCAGTTCAAGACCTCCGAATCGGAAGGCCTGCTGCTCTACTTTGACGACGGTGGTTACTGCGACTTCCTGCTCCTCACTGTGTCCGAAGGCAGGCTGCAGCTTCGCGTCAGCATCGACTGCGCCGAGACCACCATTGCCTCGGACAAAATGGTCAACGACAGCCGCTGGCACTTCGCTGCCATCAACAGGCAGAATTTGTGGACTGGCTTAGCCGTGGACGGCCAGACCAAGACGGGAGAAGTGCGGCCCCAGCGGCAGTTCATGAAGATCATAAGTGACCTCTTTCTGGGAGGGCTTCCGGGGGATATCCGCATGTCTGCCATCACCTTGCCTTCTGTTCGCGAGCTTCCGCCGTTCAAAGGAGTTATCACCAACCTCAGTTATGGGAGTAAGTTACCCACGTTGATCAATAGCCAGAAAGTACGATTGGAGATGATGGGCCTCTGCACTGACAACCCCTGTGAGAATGGTGGGATCTGCTCCCTGGCAGATGGAGAAACCTACTGTGACTGTTCCAAAACTGGATTTGTAGGTCGATACTGCTCTGAAGGTAAGAAAGCTGGCTCCTGTGTTTTCTGTGTCGAGCACTGAATATTGATTAAAGGCTTTCTTAAAAACATAATACGGGTTTCCTTTCAACTGTTTTGAAAGAGCTGACCTAACCTAAGTTTGCTGTCTTGTTTCAGGTATATGGTTAAAATCCGTCACATAAGGGATAATGTGACCTTTTACATGTAGTTTGTGAAAATCTCCTCTTGTCATTTGGCTTCAACCTAAAATGTTTTTGGATACACCAAAAAATCTCAACGCAGGCCATTCAAATTGGACATAATTCCAATAGTTGCTATTTTTAATCTAATTTACTCCACACCAGAGTATTTTTCTGAAACTCCTTGAAGAATGAGGACTGGCTGCAGCGGTGCCGTTACACATCAGCGTTATTTACAGAGCGTACGAGCCCACTAAACTCCCTTGTGTTTGAAATATTTAATGCAGTTCTTGCAGGACAGAGAATCTGAATATTTCTTCACGGGCTGTTGCTCAGACAGCGAAGCAACTCTTCATATTTCACGTGGGAGTTAAATTGGAGGTGATGTGCTCAGCATTTCCTCTCCCTTCACAGTTATTACATTTGATGAGGCAGTGGTGGATATGGTATTAGCTGATGTGACTAAAATTACAACACTGAGTCTTCTTTCTTTCTTTTTTTACCCCCCATTAAATATATTTAGATTTTTCAAGGTGCTGCAGAGACGTAAAGGTACTGGCAAAGTTTGGATTAGAAACAACTTCCTCTCTATTTTTTTTCTTTTCTCCCTGTCCTTCTGAGCCAATGCCATCTCTTTTTTAGGGAGTGTAATGAGATGCAGCTCTCTGACAATATTCTGCCCTTTTCTCTCCCAGACTTTCAATACTTATGGCTTTCTTGTGGATACTCTCAAATAGCCCAATGACAGCGATATAATGGAGGAGTCATTCGCTGCTGGTGTTTTTCTTTGTTTTCCAGCCCTCAGTTTTATCACTAGTGTACACAAAACTGCTTTCTATTTATTTATGACACCACTGCTGCTGGTTTCAGAGATGCTTTATGTCAAAATGTGCATCCTTCAAAACCAACTACTACTTTTAGAGCAATGCCAGCAAAGCACAACCTTCATTTTTTTCTTTTTTTTGTAGTAGATTGCATCTTCAGCTGTAAAAGCAGTACACAAATATTACTACTTTGTTTACATGCATTTTTTTCCTTCATGGTTATGGATCGTAGGATAACTTGGTGTGACCAGACCCATGTCAAATTTCCTCCATTGCTCACCCACTTCCTATCTGACAGGGTTAAACGTGACTCGGTTTTGCCTAAAAAAATTAGAAGGATGCTCACTGCAGTGTTGATTTTAAGCTATTTTAAGCCATTTCTAATACAGTTAGGTATTTAAATTTGTAATTTTAGTAAATGTTTTCCTTATTTTTCTAACGAGCCTTTGCTATGTGTGGTTTCCTAATACGACCCAACGCTTGCAGCTAAAATGCTGTTTGGAGCTTAAATCTTGAGCGCCTGCCCTTGGCGTTGTTCAGAGCAGCACGCAATGTGCTGGTTGCAGCGCAGCCAGGCGAACTGAGTGGACTTGACCTCTTTTTCGCTCCGTCCCATTTGCTCACTGTGTTGGAGAGTCTATAGAGAAGTAGTGGGTGGTCTATTTGTCTGAGAGCTGACGGGAGGGAAGCATGATATCTTAGTGTAAAAACAACACGGGTCCTTAAGAGCGCAACTCAGCTTAGACAGAGAAAGCAGTCTGTCATTTTACAGCCTCGGGGCAGAGGAAGTGTGGGGAGTAAATTCACCACTGGCTTCTTGTACCCTAATTTGTCCCAGGAGGTTGTCCGTCAAACTCAAACCACCCGTTGTTGGCGTCCATTTGTGTCTGCCTGAACTTTTTTCAGACGCATTCAAGCAGACATTTCGTCTTTATCTTTCTCTGGTTTTCAAGGGTTAAAAGAGTAAAACCGAGAGTGCAGTCATGTTACTTCTCCAGCTCATCCGACTGCCACTCTATTCTGCTTCCCAGCTAACTGATGTAGCTGATTGTTGATTATTCCACAAAGACTGGGAACTATAATTACAGGGGATAATGAGAACAGAGATGGCTAATTTGCCTGGAAAATGCCTGCGCAAACACCACCATCAGCTCAGATCAAACTGTGGGCAAATAAGACACCGTTCTAATACCATTACAACCACATGTCCACAAGTGGTAGGTACTTGTTGTTCAAGCAAAAAGTGAGCGTGCTGAATATTTTTTAGGGCTATTTAAAATGATGGTAGTCCAACATATGAACAACTGCTTAGCGCACCTGTCTTTGTCTTTTTACTGTGATTACACTGCGCATTAATGAGCAACAACAGCAATCTGTCAGACTTGTGAATATTTATGCTGCATTACAGCACAGTGCGGCCCAGACCTCGCAAGCATGCAGTGAAATGCAGTTGCATTCACAGCCTCACACACAATTGGACGTATTAACGCAGACAAAGCCCCCTGAGCTGCTCGTTAAAATGGGCAGATGGCTGAACGCAGCGAGCGGACCGAGCCTTGAAAGCATTCTGCCAGCCGTGCTTCCTAATGGTAGCCCACCGGCTTGGATAAGAAATGCAGGGAGTGAGCAGAATTAAAACCTGGGTTAGGAAAAGGAAAACGGGTACAAAACGCCTGCTGGTGCCACTTGTTCTAAAAGACTTTCCAACATTTTTAGCTCACTTTGGAGTCATTATTGTCACTCTTAGGCCCCTTCACCTTGAATGATGACCCCGCTACATTTTTCATGACGAAGAAGCTGGATCGCAGCAAAGATGGAAAACTTCCTTCAGTGTAAAGGGAACGATGACATTATTACACTCTAGACAGATGCCAAATAGGCATAGTCTGCTATTTTCTGTGTCTTAAGTGTACTCGCCACATTCTATACATCGGCATCATGGTCCTATGGTAATTCTACAGTGCATCACTATTGCACCATGCCCTGTCCGGCTACCTGGTGTGACTCTCTTGAAACACATCAGAATACTGTGATGTGCTAAATTAGTAGATCACACCATACAACCAATCGCCACAGGTATCATGCCAGTGTTAGGTTGTTTCCGCGTTCTGCAGAGCTTTCTTATATATGAGGGCGGTCTTTAGGCCTCTGCTTTTATTTCCAGTCTTGATGCAAAGGAGGATATGTCAGGAGCATAAGAGGACACAAGAGAAGGGGTACAGAACCTTCATCCCATCAATCCTTCTTCCCTGTCCAGCAGTCCTGACTATGATGAGAAAAAGTGCTTTTGGCTTTGCATTTTAAAGGCAAATGAGGACAGCTGAGCATATAATGGTATATATTGGTGCCTAGAAAAAATGAATTGGTCTTTTCAGCCACCAATAGTTTTGCAATAACTTGCTTCAACCACCGCTGGATCTCTGTTGTCATGATGAGGCAATGCCATCACGCTTCACCCAAGTCTGATATCCTGCAAATCACATTCATACATATGTATACATAATAAAAAGCTCAACACACCCAGGAAAATCTTGCTAAGACCCTGCAAAGATCAATTTTGACTCATAGCAGTGTCATCATTCAGTGTAAAGAGGACCTTATTGCCCTCACAAACCTTTCAATTTGCACCCGCTTTGGATGTTTTCATCTATTAAATGGACGTTATTAGCCATTATCAGTCCCATAGAATGGCTTCAGGCTGTCAGATGGTTAGTATGAGGCATAAAATCACTAATCTGGTTAATATGAGGCATAAAACCACTAAGGTTTTTTATGCAATCTGGTTAATATGAGGCATAAAGTCACTAAAGTTAATTTTAGAGAAAATGACATGGGCTATGATAAAGTAGACCGGAAGTATATGGCACTGGTAACCCCCTAGGGGGCACTGTCGGGACAGTCTGAAGCCATTCTATGGGACTGATAACGGTAATAACGTCCATTTAATGGACTGATAACCTCCATTTGGACAAAAAGCAAATGGTCAGTTTCTCTTCTTATGTGGGTCAGGAGATTTCTGTAAGATTAAAAATAAAGGTAGCTAACACTGTAAAGAAATCCAAAGCTTTTCCAACATTTTGTTTTCTCGTGAAATAGTTTCTAATTTTATCGAATCATCTTTAAATAAAACTGGCTGTTATTTGCTGTATAAATACCAAGACTGCTCATGAAAATAATCTGGAGGATCAATTAACTCAGAATTGGTGACATTTTGAAGTCTGAACGCTTTCAGGCTTTTCCATTACATTGGGAGCCACAGAAGGTCAGCGTCGTTTAATGAATATGTAAAATGGTCCTCAGTTTGTCTTTGAAACCACAACCTTCCGCATTTGAAATGAACATGCAAACAGTGACTTGACAAAAGGTTTGTAAATTGAAGGCCAGAATAAGCAAACTGTTAAACAAGTGCTGAAATTGTGCCTCCGGGCTTAGCTCTGGGGATTAATAAACAGACATGGAAAAAAATGACAGTTGCAATAATCTTACTACAAAAGTAGGTCAGGGAGGGAAAAAAATGGTGCAGGGACTTGCATGATTTCAGTGCAGAGGGCATTTGTGTGTGTAGTGCCCAAGCAGAAAATTATGTTTGGATTTGAGTGCTGAAGCTGCTGGTAAAATAGAACAGGGGATTACGCTTAGACCACATGTCCGCTGCAGCACATTGGCTTGTTCGGAGTGCTGTTGCATCAAGACAAAGGGTTTAATCTACATGGGAAACGAACCAGTTTAACAAGCATGCAGACTACGCACATTTATGAGTGCAAGCGTTTGCACTGTCAAAAAACAGAACATGTACCTGCTGATGCAGGCGAATAAATTGAGTGGTTTCAACCCTCCAGTTCTTGAGAGCCGGAACTGCTGTCCATCAGCTGGCCACTAACTCACAACTCCTCCCTCTTCCACAGTTTTGACCTTCTTTTCTTTCCGCCAATGTCATCCTTCTTATGTCGGAGGAGAAATCACATTCATTTTAAATTCCCTAAAGGAGACAGGAACAGACCTCGCTCTCACCAGCCGCTGCTAAACATTTTATCAGCCCGTCCTACCTCTCCAAAGATATTTGTTCTGTTGAGTTTGTCAAATCTAACTTTAAACGTTAACCCAATAGTGTCAAAGAGAGAGACCGAATAAAGGTGATAAATCTCTTTCTGTATCTGGTGATGGGAAACAGGCCAGTTGTCCCTGCAGCCTGGGCAGAGATCAAGTCACCTGATGTGGTTTCGGTCGTTACGACTCCTGTCCATGAACAGAACAAAGAGTTAAGCTAACAAGCTAAAACTAGAACTGCTGCTTCTCTGCATCGAAAGATGCAAGTTGAGAGGGGTTTGGACATTTTGTTGCAAGTCTTTTTAGATGCCTTCAATCAAATATATAACTTTTATTAGCAATTTAGACATGAAATATGTTTCATAAGTTGGCATAAGTTGTCTAGTGTGACAGTTAACCAATAGGATGGTGCAAATTTTAGCAGAATTGGTGAAGCCTCTAAAAGACTTTCTAGTAAAGGCCCTATCATTCCCTCTGGCTTTTATAGGACTTCTTAAAATACTCACTTTAGCATTTTTGTTTTTAGAGTTTCTTTTAAGTGCTAAGATCTCAGTGAGCCAGAACCAATCAACTTTTTGGCCAGCTCTCCTTTTTAGTTTTACATCCTATTTCGGCTAATGAGAGTTAATTATCTTGGTGTTTCATTAGTAAATAGTTAATGCTAACATTTCTGCTGAGCACCACTAAAAAGATCCTGATCACCCATGTTACCAAAATTTGGTTACCATGTAATTAGAGTATAAAAAAGTTTCTGATCTCATTTGGTTATCCTGTCCTTTAATCATGCTGCCAATCGTTACGCAGGTTAGCATTTTGATCACAAGCACTGAAGCCCAACATGTGGCTATTATCTTTAACGATCAAACTGTAGTTTTAAACATCACCATCAACCGAACAGTGAGCATTCTTCTGAGAAATTTAACAGGATGCCCTCATTTAAGGTGTTCAAAAACAAACAAAAAGGGTGGAGGAAAAAGAGCATGGGTCTGACAATAAACATCTTGAGATCCACAAACCTCTCAACTCTTTAAATCCTCAGGGTTGTGGATTTATGCTTCTCCTTTGACGTTGTGAGGAAACCTGTGCGATCCAAGATGTGAAATGTTTAATGTTACTTTGCGACGGTCAAAATGTAAAAATTATTCTTCGCTAAAGGAGGATCGTCAATCTGACTCCCTGAGAGGACGGGACAGATGAAGTGTTTGGTGTTTTGTTTTTACAGGGCTTTTCTTTTTTAATGAAAGTAGCATTTTATTTTATTTTTTCAAGCATGTCAAGGCGCATATCCTTGCTCCTTACATGACGGCACAACAATTCAAAGCGTGATCTGTTTTGCATGTTAGCGCCACATGCAAACACAACTGTAGAGTGTTGCTAATGCCATGCCTCTCTCTGCTTTTCTCTCTCTATTTTGTTCCTGTGACAACTCCACAGCAGTCAAGAGAAAACCAGGTGAGTCTCAAGAGGAATTAGTCAGAACTTCAGTGAAATTTTTAGAACCACTTAATGTTGGGTTAGTTATTCATAATGTAAGAAAAATATACCTGTAATCACATGACAGCAGTTCTAATGGTCAAGTATGCAGTAAAAATATAGACAGCTACTTTTGCTCTTATTAGTCATTTCTATTTTCAGTATATAAAGCTTTCAGATGCATTTTTTTGGAAAGCTTTGATTTAGTGTGATAGTCATGGTTTGCCATCATGCAAATCATGCATAGTGACAATACAAGTGTAGTATTGGTGTGTTCTCACTTCTCTTTCTGCTCCTGTCTGATTTTCCTCTTGAAGAACTCGCACACCTGAAGGCAGAACAAGGTACATTTTCTCTCTCTCTCTCTCTCTCTCTCTCTCTCTCTCTCTCTCTCTCTCTCTCTCTCTCTCTCTCTCTCTCTCGTTCTCT
>JAUBOC010000071.1:16908527-16922058 GCA_032275365.1 Anablepsoides cearensis
TTTAAAAGTTAGCAAACTAGAAAAAAATACAGCCACCTACATGACTACCATCCTCCTCCTGGTCACGTTGTTCTCCAAACGTAGCTTCCAGTGAGGATGAGGATGATGCACCAGCAGAAAATAAATGTCCGTTTCTGACAGGCTGAATTTGCTTGTAGATGCTTTTTCTTTTATCTCAATTCTTGTTCTCCAACCTTACGTTTATTCTCCATTTTTGATCTTCTTTTTTTTAATTTTTTTATTTTTCTTCTTCCTCATCAAACTTTTCTACTTCTTCGGTCTTTGTTGGTGGTTGGTAAACAATAAATTGGTGCACGCGCCATCTACTGGTGTTGAGCGCAACTACACAACTTTTTTTTTCCTCGCTTCCCACACTGGCCCAGTGATGCGCCGGCACACCAGGAAAAGTCCACCCCTGCCTGCCCCCTATTTTTAGAACCAGTGCACCAGAAGATCACGCTAGCTTGCTAGCTTGCTAGCTCGTTGTAACTGCCATAGTATTAGTCTTTACAACACGGTTTTCATGATTTCATGTTTCACAGGTTCCTCTTGCAAATGAGATCTCAATCTCAATGGGGTTTTATCTGGTTAAATAAAGGAATTAATTAAATAATGATGAAAGTCTCACTAAGATCCTGCAAAGACCATCTGTGTTCTGGTTAATGTTTTATGTTCTAGCAAGATCATCGTCCAATGTGAGGGGAGTCAACTGACTGCCACTGCAGCACATTAGTTTATCAGGTTACCTTGCAATGGTTGAAAATTTTTAATGCACTAAACACTGTGTCCTTGTCCATGATAGATCCACCCAAACTAAACTAATCAGCACTCAGGGCTTTATAAAAACCTGTCATTTCCTTCATCGCTTATCACACAGAAACCATACTCCTCTGACCCACTCCTCCGCTTTTTGTCAACCCAGCAACTTTATTTTTACTCATATCCCTGCGTTTCACCTTTCTTTTGTATTAGGATAGACAAAAAAAGCCAAAAAAAGAAAAAAAAAACAGGATCAGGAAGTCACAGAGTGATGTAAAACTGTAAAGTCAGACTATGTTTGATTTATGCGTGCCATTAGCAAGGAATAGTGTTCCATCATAAGTAGTCTGTTTGTCTCAAGGCTGTCTGTGAAACCCAAACCCACGGTCATACAGATAGGATTTTATGATCTCATCGGAATGATGAGTTTATTGAAGCTGTAATTATGGCAAGCTGTGTGTTTTTATGTGTGTGTGCTGGCTTGATTGTCCCTTGTCCTCGACATAAACCAGTTCTAATATTTTCTCAGGCTGCTTTGAGACGGCTTTAGTTGGCAATGTGAAGAACTTACGATAAAACTGATGAAGACTATCTACTTGTGGTTATCTGAGGTTATAAATGGTAACATTTAGGGGCTTTTGTCTTGTCATTTCAGCGAGGGAAGAGAACGTGGCTACCTTCCGTGGTTCGGAGTACTTCTGCTACGACCTGTCCCAGAACCCCATTCAGAGCAGCAGCGACGAGATCACGCTGTCCTTCAAGACGTGGCAACGCAACGGCCTGCTCCTGCACACGGGGAAATCCGCAGACTATGTCAACCTGGCTCTGAAAGACGGGGCCGTTTCCCTCGTCATCAATCTGGGTTCTGGGGCCTTTGAGGCCATCGTGGAGCCAGTCAATGGAAAATTCAATGACAATGCCTGGCACGACATCAAAGTGACACGCAACCTGAGACAGGTAATCGGGGGTAACAGTGATGGATGGAGTTTGGAGACTTTTTCTTTTTCTGTCCTATAGATTAGTTGCCTCGAAGAGCTTTTGAGAGGGCATTAAGAAAGTCACCTTTCTTCTTGGTTGTCATTCCATCACTACAGTTTGGAAACATTATTAAGGACTATTTTTAGTTGTTTTCACGGTGACATAAACACCTCTTTGTTTTATTTTCATTGTTTTTTTTATCACATACTGCTTCACAAGCTGTTAAAACAAGGCAAGAGTTCTGCAGCAGGTGAATGTTAACAATTTCCATATTTCTATCCTGCCAGGTATGTTCTATCCTGATTATTGGCATATTGAAAAGAAGTGAATGGAGTGTTTAGTCCATAGTTGTCTGACTCTGTTATTTTGCTTTTCTAGGCTGACACTGCTACAGAGTGCTGTTACTGTCTCCACAGCTTTTACTTTAAAGCCGCTCGGCGAGTGTTTGCCTTTGAGCCATCCATTAACGCCTTGGTTCCACATTTTCTTCTTTAAAATTAGCTTGTATTTTACAGCTCAGTGGAGCGGGTATGATTTTGTAGCATCTATATGAGGCTGTAGAAGGGTAGTAAATAACTATAAAAAGACCAAGTGGTGCATGAAGGTAATCTTAGCTATAGAACGCGAAGTTGTTCATTGTCTTGGCTGACCTTTAGTTTGTCAGGTGCGACAGCGTTTAGTGCTGCTGTCAGAGCAGAACAACAAGTAAGTGCTGTTTTTCTGACGCTCTTTGACAGTAGGTTTTTGTCCCACAGGTTAAACAGTTCTCTCAGATATTCTCAGCAGTGAAACACACAGGCGGTTGGTTTTAGTCTGAAACCCGAGAACTTCATGTTGGCTTTTATCTTTACAGATCTCTCTCTCCTTTTTTTTTCCTTTGTCATTTTTTTTTGTCTCTGAAAGGAACACTTTAAGAGTAAAGGTGGAAAAATGCTGCAGTTTTTGTTGGAATTCAAGCAGTCCAATGCAAACATTGATCTAGAAGTTCCATATCTAACAGGACTTCTGACTAGTTTATTTTCTTGAAGGACTCTAAATATAATTTGACTTGGATGTACCGTATGTGGTGCCAAGCATCAAATAAAATGGTTAAAAAATGTCACTAACACATTTGAATTAGTTAGCTCTCTTTAGCTGTAAAATCGTAGTAAGAAAAATCTGGTTCCATTTTACAGAGTTGTTTAGGTTATTGTTCTGACAATCACGGTTGGTAGAGCTGTTGCCTCTCAGCAAGAAGGTTGCCGGATTGAATCCTGACCCAGGGACCTTTCTGGGTGTTTGCATGTTCTCTCTGTGCATGTGTGGGTTTTCCCCAAGATATTTCAGCTTACTCCCATGGACTAAAAACAAGAATGTTAGATTAATTGGTAGGGATGTCCCGATCCGATACTCAGTATCGGTATCGGTGGCCGATACAGCCATTTTTTGAAAATCGGGTAGTATCGGATTTAGTCATGGGATCGGGCTGATCCAGTTTTCAGCATCATCATGCTTTACAACTGCTGTTAAGAAGTCAAGACACACAGAAGTATGCAACCATGTCCACAGTGTGGGAACACTTTTCAATGGAAAACAATGATGCTGAAACTGCTACTTGCAAAATCTGCAAACTGGATGTTTCTCGTAGTGGGAACAGCAGGGTTTACTTTAATACTACCAACCTTGTCACTTGGAAAGAAATAAAGAAATAAAGGTATCGGATCAATATCGGAAAGACTAATCATCGAAAAAATCGGGTTGTATCGGGAGCCAAAACATCTGGATCGGGACATCCTTATTGATTGGTAACTCTAAATTGTCCCGAGGTGTGAGTGAGAGTGTGAATGGTTTTTTAATCTGAAAAGAGGACGCGACTATAGATAATGGATGGGTGAACAGTGAGCTAAAATGCAATAAAATGTTGGTGGAATATTTTTAACTATGATTTTATACTCAGAAAATGACAATATTGTGTTAGTGACATTTTTTAACATTTGACATTACCCTTATGGATAGCTCGATGGCATTTATTTCCTACTGCTAATCTCTGACAAATCATGTAGTGTTTATTCACCACGACACTAACTCATCCATGATAGTCATTTTTTATTTACTACTAACCAATATCTAACCAACTAATGTACTAACTGACATCCTAATTCTTCATCGTTGCTTTTGGTTTTTGTTTTCTGTCCATCCTTATTAACAACCTTTTTTGTTCACTATTCTGTTGATTTCCTTTCTTCCCCTTTTTCTGGAAAGCAATCAGGCATTGGACACGCTATGGTAAACAAACTACATTGTCTGGTAGATATCATTCTTATTGTCTTTTTTTTGGGTTTGCCGTGTGTCCCCTCCCCCTCTCTTCTTTTATTCGTTCTCTTTGAGTTCCATCCTAGACACTCTTATCAAAAAATGAGGAGATGGGTTTGTATTACCAGGCAATTCTTTCTTCGCTTCTTCTCAATTTTATTCCCTGACCTGCCAAAAACCCCCCCCCCCCCCCCCCTTCTTTACCCCACCAATCCCCATCCTGTTCTTTTCACTTTGGCTTTTACTTTTTTCTTTTATCTCTTTGTTTCCTCCACATTACCGCAGATTTCCAACAAGTATAACAATAATAATAAAATTTGACTTCTTTGCCTTTGTCAGGGCAACTTACTTTTTTTTTATTTTACTTTTTTTTTCACACAAAAAGTCCCCATTTTTTGTGAGGACTGTCGTCAAGAACTGACAGAAGCTTACCACAATCTCCAAGCTGGTGACCTCGACACCGAGCCCTAAAAAGAGACGCCACCAAAACAAACCAAAAAAAAAAAAAAAGGCAACCCTTAACTTTAATTATTGCGGGAGCTCTGACAGTTGTTTCCAACTCACTATGGCGCATGGCATGCCCACACCTCATCGACCTGTCATCAACCAAACTCATATAACCTCAGCCCTGTCACCAACAATAACCACTAACACTCTAATTCATTCACTCACCTTTCCACCTTTCACTCACTTTGCCTTCCCTGTGTGTGTTTTTGGTAGCATGCTGGTGAGAGTTGTGTTCCTGTGTTTTGATTACCCCTGGGCTCATACGACTAACATTTCAAAGAATAAAGCAAACTGATCTGGGATTCTTGGTCTGGTCCAGTGACACTGACCGTACAACCATGACACTAGAGCAAAACCTGATCAGAGATCAGCATTTGCCATTCTGTGAGTGTGTTCGGGTATGAGCTCTGGTTCTTGCATGAGCTTCATGTCTGCATGTTTCCAGGTCCGTATGCCACCATTAACCCACCCTTACATGTTCAGTCCAGTGTCTTTAATTTGCCTTATAAGAGTAACGCCCTTTGTTTGCACATTGATGTGGTGTAAAATAAAAGCCTCCCCTTTGTTTTGCATGCGCGTACAGATGTAGATCTTCAGAAGAGTGGAGCGAGTGTGAGACAGTCGGTGTGGGAATTTGCGAGTGGAGATGCGCGAGTGTGTGTGCGTGTGTGTGCGTTCACAGACATGTAACCGTGTGTGTCTGCAGTAACCGAATAAATCCCGAAACCTAAGACAAGTGGAATCAATTTGTCCTTGGTTTGAGTATTGTACTAACCCTCCCCCAACCTGAAGTTTCTGAATCAAACCTAGGATCCATTCTCTTACCCACCATCAAAGATAAAGAAAATATGCCTCTGCCATATTTTCTTTACCTGTCCTGTGAATCCTTTGGCTAAAAAGAATCCATTAACAAAATCTAAACGCTGTCTGGTCCAAAAGACCCCAAGGTACCAAAAAGACAAACGGTCCAATAAAGAAGGAATCTAAAACTAGTTCTTAAAGCTCATTTCGAATGCAGACCAAGGAGGGAAGTTTGTTTTTTTGTACACAGCAAAGGAACAAATCCCAGAGTGTAATGGCTTGGCTTTGGCTATGTGTTACACCCCGACAGGTGACGATCTCCGTCGATGGGATCCTCACCACCACCGGCTACACTCAGGAGGACTACACCATGTTGGGATCGGACGATTTCTTCTATGTGGGTGGGAGCCCCAGCACTGCGGACCTGCCAGGATCCCCAGTTAGCAACAATTTCATGGGCTGCCTCAGAGAGGTAGGAGATACTTTACTGAAATATTTACTGTTGCATGAACGGTACAGTAGCAACGCCTTCGCAGCAAATAAAATATATTCCCTGAAAGATTTAACTTGATGGGAACAGCTGTCGGAAATGCGCAGAAACAACTATCAGCCCACTTTCCTTAAAAAGCCAACAAAGGGAGAGAGAAAACTAAAATTGTGTTAACAATTAAAGCTGCTGAGTTGGCAGAGCAGCAATCAGACTTTCAATATTCCCTCGCCTAATTCAATTCATAACCCCCACTCCAGTTTGTGTGTGAGAAAATATCCCCCCCAAATTGCTTCTGTCATATGTAATTTGCAGCATCAGCTCGAGTGCGTGGCTAAAAACACCTCCCGACGGGCAGCAATTTGAAAGAAATATTTGCCTGTGACGAAACCGGGAGGGGGAAAAAAAATTGGAGTTGTTTTGGGAAATTTAAAATATACTGGCTGGCACTCTTAGCTGGTGAGTGGAGCCAAAACATTTATATGAAGGACCCTGTTATTTATGATTTCACCATTACTTATACTGTGTAGCAGGTGATGATCATAAACAGAGGGGTTGTGGCTGATCAGAGCAGTCAAATCAAACTTCATGGATTTTAGCACCTTCCTCAAAAATAGTAACTTTGCTTGGGACACTGTGCAAATTATCTATACACAGTATTGAAGAGTAAGGTGGCTACAAGCACATCAGCACATTTATGTAATTGAAATGGAAACTGTGAAGCAAAGGAAAATAAAACACTTTCACCGATTTATCAAATACTTGCCATTTCTGTACTGGCAACATAAATATGAAATGTGCGCAACATTCAATCTTTCAAAACAATAAAAAAAAAAAGTTTCCTCCAGGCTTTTAAAGCATCAAAAAGATTCCTGCAAATAGACTGTACCAACTGTTATAAATGTTGAACTTATTTTATTTAATATAGCATGTTTATAATAAGGGAAATCGATTAATCATTAAAGCCCATTGGTAGGTGTGTTGTTAAAAATAATAAAACAGCTCTTTTTTTTACTTTGCAAGCTTGTCTTTTTCGTAAATTTTACTAAGGCGAGTAAGTGGTTAAGGGATATAGAGTAAATGTCATTCATTTGAGAGGTTGTCAGTTTGATTCCAACAGTGGCTCTGTTAGTAGAGCTGCTGCCTCTTTATTTATTATTAAGGCAAATCAGGTTGGTAAAATTGTAAAGCAGCTTCTTTTTATTAACAAAAAGAACCAAGTCGCTGCAGCACTGCCTGATATAAACAGTTATAGTGCTGGTAGATAATCCTGCTATGTTATGTTAATGTTTTGGATATTTACTGGTAAACTTTTAGACATTTAAAACTTTTATTATGCCCTTAACCCACCACAAGGAAACTCAAGTACAGACTTACAGCATCTAAAAGCTTTATATATATTTATAGTATTTTTAGGTTTCCTGTTGTTGCATTGGGCAGCTGTGTCTCACCCTCTACACACAAAGGTTTAGGGAAGGCATTAACTTGATGTTAATGTTTTAACTGCAAGGCTCAAGTTTCCTTCTCCAATTGTTCTGTTGTCCATCATCTGCAACCTCTTCTGACCACTGTTTGAATCTCAGTATTTCATTTTGAAAGAAAGATAGGCAAATTTAATAAATGTAAGAAAAGTTGTCAAAATTTCCAGAAAACTCACCAGGTGGTGAAAAAATCTTATCCTTTGAAATATCAGCTTTTTCCCCTCCTTTTTTTTGCAGCTTGATAGGATTAGGTGGTCCTCAGTTCTTGACAGGTACTGTAGAGAACTCTGAACAAAGCCTGAAACATGAATGAACTGTTAAGCCAGCTCTGTTGAGCGGGTTTGACAGCTGCAAGTATTTTTTAGCTGCTCTAAGTGCAGCTAAATCATGCTTAGCATCAAAGTTTTGTTCAGCGTTATCCAGGTAAACTGCTCTGTGTAACCTCTACATCTTTGAAATAATGCTTTATTTTTTTATGACTTACTGGCTAATGTACTGTTTATTGATGCACAGTGCAGTCGCACTCAAGAGCTGAACTAATTCTTACTTGAGCCTTCAAAAACAGTGGCATTAAAGCAAATATGATAGACTCATTTTGTAACCGCTTCTCACGAGTCCTGGAGCGACGCCACAGTTGATTATGTTAAATTAAAGACCTAGTTTTTCTTGAAGGGATGCCCACCACCTTTAATGCCACCAATTTTAACTCAGAGTATTTGCTAGGGATGACTCTCAGCTACTATCACACCAAATTGTAGCTCAGTATCTGTTGTTGTAGCTGTTTTTGAGTTGGCTAATAAGGATTAGCTGTGGCGGCCATTTTCAAGTGGGTTGACTCTAACCGTTAATAAGTTGTATTTTATCATCCATTGATTACGTTCTGAAATATGTTTATCTCAAATAAATGAGGTAAATTGGCAAAGCCGAGTCCATGTCACATGGAATTTCTCTGTACTTTTGAGTCCTTTGTTTTCTAAGATGAGTTGTCGTTGGTAACTATCGTACATTGTGTTGACTCAAAAAGTTCATCAGTTTTAGAGGTACATTCAGCGAATAATTCCTGAAAGTTTTTATAAAATTCATCAAATGTTTCATGAAATATTTTGCTAACAGACATAGTAGAGCTGGGCGGTATGACCCAAATTTTATATCACGTTATTTTCAACAATTACACCGGTTTCACAGTATTTGACGGTATTTTTTTTCCATCACAGCTGAGCTGATAATAAAATGTACAAACGTTGCTTATTGACTTTTTTTATTACTGTACCTCTGTCTGTGTCACTGTTTTTCTCCTCTAGTACATCTTTTCTTCTTTGCCTGGTTGTAGTCAGTAATCATGCATTTTGGTCCGATCATGAAAGGTTGAGAAAAAAATCATTATCGGGTCTTTCGTTGTGTTAATAAAATTTAACAAGAGGACAACACACCAGTCAACTCCGCTCTACTACAAAACTACTTTCCCCGGGCTTTTCACAATAAAAGCATGTTAAAGTCTCCACGCATTAACGTCTCCATTATATCGTAGCGCGTTAAATCTAACCATGCACATCACTGAAGAGTTGTTTACTACATTCAGCGATGGTGAAAACGGGATGTATTTAATCAATATAAGCAGCTGAAACACCACACATCGCCAGTTACTCATCAAGCTGCTCCGACGAAGACATTAGCATGCTAATAGACATAGCGGTGCTGCGAGGAAGTGCTGTAGCCGAAACAATTCACTGCTGGCCGCGACGAAATGTTCCGCACGTGTTCAGGCTATTTAAACCGGTATGTCCGAAATTCATATCATAACAAAAATAAAAAACGGTTTTTGATACAAAACGGTATACCGCCCAGCTCTACTGCAGGACATGTTTCACATTCTCACGCAGTGATCAAATGGCCTGCAGCTTGATAGCAGCCATGAAATCTCTTCTTCTCTTCAATGCAATTTACAAAAAAAAAATCACATCAGTATGAGAAGTGGAATAGCAACCACACAAACAGTGATAGAGCTGAACAATCACACACACACACACACACACACACACACACACACACACACACACACTTGTCCACCTATACTTATGGGGACAATACGTTGACTTCCATTCAATTTCTACAGCCATTATGTGAATCAGGAAGTGGGGAAATAATGTAAGGCTTCATTGCAGGTCTTAGATTACATGTTTTTGCTCAGATATATTTTCAGTGGTGTATCACATTATCAATAAAATTTGACCTCCTTCAGACTTCAGTATGAACTGAAGCAGAGGCAAAAAATAGAAAAGTTCAGAGGCAACACATTGAGCGCAAAGAAAGTGGCGCAAAGTGTAGCGGGCTTTGTTTGAGGAAGTTGTCACATTGTTAGCTTGTGAGATTCTGAAGTTTAGAGTTTAGATTAAATTATTATCTGACCTGACAGTGTTCACATTTAATCTTGCGCAGATTCGAGTGTAAGTTAAAATAAACTAAGAGTAGGGATGGTACCTTTGACATTTGAATCGATTCAGTACCAATATTCGGTACCTGGAAATTGGTTCCAGTACTCAATGCATTTAGGTATCGAAACATGGTACCGTTTGATGTTACGTGAATAGGTACTCAGTAGTACCGACAGAATTTGGTTGGTACTTATAAAATAATCCAATTCGGTACACATCCCCAACTAAGAGTATTCATTCCAACATGTTAGTATCAACACTGTGCAACGCTAATTTAGCATTATCTGTTGCTGTCAATTTTCACTTATCCAGGCCACGTGAAACGAAAAGAACTGTCATGTCATGTCTGTGTCAATCTTTCTTTGGTTTTTCTAGTGTTTCAGTGTTTCCCTGTGTATCTCTGCCCTGGTGTCTGTCATTCCTCTAGCCCCGCCCAAGCTCACCTGTTTCCTTTTGTGTCTCCTCCAGGTGTTTCTTGTTGTCTCATTAAGTTCTGCATTTATATTCTGTGTTCTGTCCTCTGTGTCTTGTCGAATCATTGTACTGTTTTACCATTCTGTGTGGTGTCCTCCTCCCGTGTTTCTTGTGTTCGTTTTCTCCTGAGAGATTCTCTTTTTGTAAGTACATTTTGAGCTACCTTGCCAACCTATTTCATTTAATAAATACTTTTTTTGAGCCTCAGAGCTTTGCCTGCACCTTGGGATTTTCTTATCTGCATTCTCACAGAATGATCTGACCAAGCATCCAGCCTGCGGGCAAAACTTTTTCTGGTCTGCCTCCTGATGAGACAGACAACAAAGCTCCGTTGCGTGGACCTCCAATGACCCGTTTTCTATCTCCTGCTTCTGAGGAGCCGGTCTCATCCTTGCCAACTAGGGAAGACCAGGGGACTAGCCCTCTGATCGAGGGATCTTTGATGATCCTCCAGTGGTTTAACACTATAGTTCGTTTACACTCTACAGAGCAATCATGGTATTTTTATGGAGTTAATTTTACACTAAATTTACTTTAAAAAGTACAACTTATTGTGTAATACTTTTTTTTTCTTTTTACAGTGTGAGTCAAAGTACACAGAGGTCTGCACTTTATCCTAGAGTTAAAATCAACTCTTTAAGTGGTGTATTAACACAGGTCTTTAGTTGGCAAAGCAGCACATGAGAGTGACCATTCACACACACCAGGAAGTACCTCTCACTCATGGTGTTGATTTATGACCAATAACACACAACTTAAACTTGAACAACTAACCAACCTAAAAAACAAAACTAACTAGAACAACTTATTTTTACACTCATGGACATTTTGATTAGGCCTTGTACACACGTAGCTGTGTCTTTCAAAAAACGAATATCTCTGCCAAAAAATAGCACCGTACACACGAGATTGGTTAAAGAAAATGTTCTTCCACACGAACCCGCAGAATTTCACCGCAGAGCAATGTAAAAAACATGCCCAACCCCTAGGAGGCAGTGTAGTGCAAAGATGAAACGTATGTCAGCCAATCACAACCCTGCAAGATAACCATAGCTTCCTGTTTGTATTGAATCATTGCGCCTGGAGGTTCGTTTGTGTGGACAGACCGCGAGGTTGAACTACTCTTAGGTACCGTGTTGGAGTATAAAGTTAATAAAACTTAAGACAATGTCGATTGGGAATCATGCCAGAGCAAGTACGTTGACATATTGGTGCTTTACTTAGAGCATTACCCAACGGAGTCCTCAGATGAGTTCCCCCATTCAAGAAGTGAAATCACGCGGGGGAATTTAACAACCAAAATGAAAGCAGTCCAAGGGAAATATCGCCAGGCTGTTGATTCGGGATGCAGCAGTGGACACGGTTGAGTGGTGCTTCTTTACTTTGAATTGTGCGAACAAATATGGGGTGGTTCTCCAGCTACTACTACTATGTCGTCCGGTTTTGAAACTAATGACCTGGAACAATCCCTGTCCCTACCCTCACCGTCCACGTCTACTTCCAGCACCATGGACGTAGCAGACACAGGGTCTGATAACGAAAGCAGGGTGGATCCAACATCAAAGGAGAGGAGAGACCTGCTTAATGTACGTATATGAGGAGATTCATTCCTCATAAAGAAAAGTGTCTTACCAATAAATGTTCTGTACTGTAATTCACATAATAGGTTTGTGGAATAGTCTTGCTGGTATTATTAAAAACCCTTTATGCAATATTTGTGTTGGAAAAGCGGATAAAGTTGATTAATTAAGAAACTATGCTAGTTGAGGCGTCTAGTGGAGGTGGGATGTGAGTTTTTCAAATATATATTTTACTGCATACGGGTTGCTGATTGTTTATATAATGAATAGGTGAAAAAACGACACCATCATGCTCTTGTTCTTCTCAAGCCTGCATATTTAATAATTTGTTGTGGTGGATACAAATTACACTGTAATACATATTCCAAAAATTGGATTTTCTGTTATATCCTAACATGTAGAGGTGATTTGAAAATATAGAACATCTGATGTAAGCTACGTTTTCTTTTGTAAGCGTAAATAAAATGTTATTTCTTTTCTCTTCTTAAGGAAAAACTGAAAGGACACAGGCACGACCGTCTGAAGAGAAAGCTGCCTGCTGAGACCCAGTGGCTGAATGCTCTTGAGGAAGACCAGCGTGTAAAGAAGAGACTAGTGGAAATCATCGAGACATCAGAGAAACGAGCATCTGAAAACTACACTAAAATGTCGGATACAATGGACAGACTTACCACATCGATTTTAGATGGTTTTTCTCTTCTGAGGCAGGTCATTCATCCCCCAGCGCAACCACCAAACTACATGCCATATGAGCCGAGAGTTCAGATGTATGGTCACACAATGGCCCACCATTCTGTCCACCAAAACTCTGCTAATTATCCATACCCGAACAACTCTTCTTCTGACAGAAGAATACAGCAAAATTTACCAGGAAACACCATGAGCTCACACAACGTATCCCACACAGCTGCTGAAGACACAGGCCCTTTTTCATACAGCCAGGACCTGTTCACTGATAACTAGTTTTTTTATTATTATTTTACCAAGGGAACAGTTTAGTTTTAATTTAACAGTTTAATTTTACTGGAACAGTTAAGTTCTTGTTCCAGTTTTGCACAAAGTTTCACACATGCCAGTTTTTTATATGTTCATACATACTGTGAATTGCTTAAAATGTAGCAAATGCACCTTGACAGTGTTTTCACATTTTCATTTTCATGTGAATTGCTTTAAGTGTAGTAGATGCACACTAAAAGTTTTTAATATGTTCATAAATACTGTGAAATGCTAAAAAATTAGCATATGCACAAAAAATGTTTTTACATGTTCATGCCTACAGCTCAAAATGTAGCAAATGCACACTGACAGTATTTTTATACGTTCATACATACTGTGAAATGCTTTAAAATTTGCATATGCTTTAAAATTTGCATATGCACACAGTTTTTTTTTACATGTTCATACCTACTGTGGGTTGCTCAAAATGTAGCATATGCACACTGAAAGTATTTTTAGACGTTCATACATACTGTCAAATACTTATAATGTAGTAAATGTACACTACTACTTTTTTCATAACTCAAAGATTTATAAGAGGGGAGACCTACTCCAGTCCTTGAGAGGTAATTTTACATGCATATTTTCTTGTAAATATGCATGCAATATAGGTTTGCCTGACAGCTCACAAGGACTGCATTTTGCCATCACTGGTTTGCTAGTGTATTGTTTTTGTGCTGCTCCAGAGTGCAATGTAGAGTAGATGATGGGAATTTGAACCCATATTTTCTAATCTTAAGCTTT
>JAUBOC010000071.1:16927317-16937352 GCA_032275365.1 Anablepsoides cearensis
TTTTAGCAAATTTTTTAAATTTCAGAACTTAATCAGCAAATATGTTTCCATTTCACATTTTGTGCATTAACTTTTTTCAAAAAACACCAAAACCACCTCCACCAACTGCCCAAAACACATCCACTGGAACTGGACTGGAACTCCAATGGAAAAGCACCTGAACTGACCCGTTCCGACACTAACCGTACCAACAATACACCAAGTGGCACTAGTGGAAAAGGGGCATAAATGCATACTGGATGCCCAGCTAGCAAAATTTGTATGGCCCAATTCTGGCCCACACAATGCATCTATCCGCCCAGATACCACAATGAATTATGGCCTTTTGGTGGCCCCGTTGTTGTCCATTTATGGGCCAGCACCACGTTAACCAAACCACGACTAGGCTAATTGTGGCATTGCCATATTTGGGCCACATAAACAAAACCACAACTGTGCCAGCTGTGGCATGCCATTTTCAAAACTGTGCCATCGATTGCTAGACCTGGCCCCCTTTCGTTTGACAAATCACTTGCCATGCCAGCAGTCAGCCAGCAGTACTAGCTTGATACTAGATCTGGTCCACACTTGCTTGCTTTGTGGGTGCCTTCCTTTGGAGATTCTGGGAGGAGTCCCCAGGACAGACCTCAAACTTACTGGAGGGATTAAACATTTTCTCTGGTTTGAGAACACCTTGGGGTACTGTAGCAGAAGCTGTAGGGTGACACTAGGAAGAAGAATGCCTGGGTTTCCCACCTGGACTTGTTTTCTCTTTGACCTTAATTAAGTGAGAGGGTGGGTGTTGTGATGTTTGGTATTCCAATGGACACCCAAATGTACAGTATTATGGTATTACTTCCCAATCTTAGTTACACAAAGGTGCATTTTGAAAGAAAATACTTGCCTTACTCTTCAAGATGATTTTTCTTTTACTTGTCTCCTGTTTTTCTTTTTTTTTACAGTTTCCCTTTTTCATCTTTTCTACCCCTTTTTTATGTCCCTTACTTTGCTGAGGCTAGGGTCACCTGTGTTGGTATAGTGTCAAATCTTTCTGGATTATCAGTAATCCCACAGCAGCAAAATCTGTTTGCTGACAGCTGTTGTCTGACGAACAGTGGTAACGTTTCCTATCCACACGCACTGCCCTGTGCGCCAGAAAAAAATGGACTCCTTCTTTGGAACAGTAAGGCAAAACAAACAAAAAAGCAATTTAATTTTCTGCATCAATGACATCCAAGTGAAGCTTTTCTGCCTCCCTGTTTTGTGTTTTTTTTTTTTTTTTGTGTGTTTGACAATTGGGATGCTAATTTCTTACTTTAATAGATGAAAGTGTTTGATATAGTAGGAATATTCTCCTGGGGTTACAGGTCTTCTCACGGGCTTTCAGTCCTATTTCACAAAGACTAAAACTTTTTGAACATTACAGAAAATGACTCACCAGTAATTTAGCCATCACTCCTTGCTCCTCACTCTGGCATTAAGGTGTTCAATCAAACTAAAATACACTCAGGCATTTGTTTGCAATCTCTTTTTCATCTTGTCTAAATTGAAGGTGAAACAGATAATCGCTGAGACAAACAATTCTTTGAAGATATTATTTTTTATTGATCCAGCTGTCCTTGCATCTGCAGTGCGTAATAACACTGAAGCGTAATCCCATATTATCACTGTGTGCACTGGAGTACAATTTATTTATGAAGAAATATTGTATTTTCACTCTTGACTGCACTGAAAGATTAACAGGAGAAGCTGTTCTAACATAAAGCTCATTCCGATGATCTTTGTACTCACACTGCGTGTATCAGAATCTTTTTAAGCCTGACTTTTATATCCTCTTCAGGTGGTGTATAAGAACAACGATATCCGATTGGAGCTCTCTCGCCTGGCCCGCATCGTTGACCCTAAGATGAAGCTCCAAGGGGATGTGGTTTTCAAGTGTGAAAATGTTCCCACTCTCGACCCGATCAACTTTGAGACCCCCGACTCGTATTTGGCCCTGCCAAAGTGGAATACCAAACGCGTTGGCTCCATCTCCTTTGATTTCCGCACCTCCGAACCCAACGGGCTGATCCTCTTCACCCATGGGAAGCCTCAGGGTCGACGGGACGTGAAGGGCCAGAAGAACAACAAGGTGGACTTCTTTGCTGTGGAGCTGCTGGACGGTGGGCTGTACCTGCTTCTAGACATGGGCTCTGGGACAGTCAAAGTCAAGGCCACCCAGGCTAAAGTCAACGATGGTGCCTGGCACCATGTGGACATTCAGAGGGATGGTCGCTCCGGTAAGGATACAAAACAACCAAAAAACATTTTTTTTACAAGTTTATGACTGCCACAGTTGGTGGGTGTTATTACTATACATTCAGACCAACTCTGCAGTTTTGAAAACACTCGGGGCTTTTTAATTACCCTATTTTTCATTTCTTTTCTTTTCACTTAAACCCAGGAATGAAAGAAAACAGATTTCATCAGAACATTGAACTTCAGGCCTAATTAAAGATTTGTTGCCTTTGGCCTAACACTATAGCATATGACTTAATAAACAGAGCTGACAAGGCTGCTAACATTTTGCACCAAATGGAAGAATAAATACAAATGATCTGAGGGCATGCTATTTAATGATATTCTAACTAAGCTATTCAAACACTATCATTAAAATAAATATTATAATACAGGAGTTAAACCTATAATGCATTTACATAAACTTATTATGGGCATGAATATCAATAGTTTGCTGCTTTTAATGATTGTTTTTTAAACCATTATTGTAATTTTTTTAGTGGAATGATTAAACAACAGACAAATTCAATGTTTTTTAAATAAGGTTTTACTGCCAAGATTTAATTTATTGTGGATTTTCTTTAATCTACACAAGGTCAAAATTAGACTAAGAAGCTCAAATTTATAAATTTATTCCTACTAATATTTGGTTAAATGTCTATAAATAGCCCCACCACCACATTCACCTTTTAAAATAAATATGTGTTTAGTTTAGTTTAGTTTAGTTTAGTTTATTTGCACATTAAAAATGCATCAATTCAAAAAATAAAAAAACAGATATAAAGCCTCCACCAAAAATAAAATACATTGAACCAACAATAAAATCATTAAATCTATTGTTTAAATCACTTATGAAATAATCAAAATAAGAATAATAAAATAAAACAAATAATTAAATGTAAAAAAACAAACCTAAAAATATAAATGAAAATTTAAACAAAAATATAACAATAATAAAAATCACAATTACAACACTTTAATTAAGTACATTTTTAAAGAAGTTTTAAACTGTTTTACACGAGGTCTGTGTTTTGCTAAATGAGAAAATTCATTCCAAAGTGTTGCTCCCCTGTATCGGACAGAAAACTGACCTCTTCTGGTTTTACATTCACCTTTTAAAATAAATACGTGTATATACAGGTTGAGCGAAAAAGCCATAAAACACCCTTTTAGTTCAGAAATGAAAGGGAAAAGTACATTTCTGAACACCCCAGCAAGTAACGAGGTCTAACTTTTAGGTCATGTCCAGATAATGACTGTCATCTTGAAAGCTGCCATATTGGATCAAAGTCCATTAATTCCAATGGGAGGGTGGCCTTTTAGCATATCAAAGAAGACCAGAATTGTCTCAGAAATCGATTTCCACAGTCAGATGTGCATTATCTCCTGAGGTTCAAAGGTTATCAACACAGAACAACTGGGAATGTTGCCTGTTATTTGATGTGTTCGATGTGCTGCCCTTTGTGCTGAATACAGACACTGTGCTAAATGACAATAACACAAGAAAACAAATTTGGATGCAAGACACACATATGGAACTGTGGTACATTTTTAGCTCCTTCTGCATTGAGACCTTACAGATTATTGTAAAAATATTTAATATAGTCGTTCCAGCAATGATTTATTGCCTACATAAAGTTATACTCCTCAGCAAATTGCTGCTGAGTTCCTTCTCCTCGCTTTTTTTCATTTCTAGGTCCTCTGACTTCAAAACATGACCAAATGCACAAAAAGCTTTGGAGGAAGATTATATTAGTGACTGGTTTAAAAACTTCTTTTGCCTTAAGCTCCAAACCCAACCCAATCTCTGCATGAGGTGGGATCCTCCAGAGAACATGACTGTGTTAGCCGGCGTTCCAGCCCCGTGTTATATATCAGGTTAGAGCAGCCAATTTAGCCGTGTGTCAGAGCTCGTCGCTTTGATTAATCACCGGCGCAGCCCCCGAGTGCGATAGCCGAGCAGAAAGTTGGATTTTTTTGCAGGGAAAAAGAGGAATGAGACAGGTAAATGGATCCAAGACTGAAAGATGGTTAAGAAACAGGCATAATCACACTTGTGGCTTCAGTGAAATGGTAATAAGAGTTTTGAGTGAATTAAATTTTATGTCCACAAAGAGCTCTGTCTCGGCTTTTTGCCTGGCTGCAAGGTGAATGGAATGTGGAATGTGAGAGCTTGTATTTCACAGATTTTGTGCAAAAAGATTGGCAAAAAAATATTTTTATCTGCTTTACACTGTACGTATGAATTTAAAGACAGTTTTGACTTTAGATGTTCATCACTACTAACAACTACTCTACGAGGGGCCAAGACCAAAACTGGTTGCTGCCGTTTTGATGCAGCTTCAATCTCCAAAATGTCATAGTGGTTCATATAAAGACTATTTTAGAAATCATTACATAACTGTCAATCTCACAACACAGGGTTATTTTTTATAGAGAGTTTGCTTGTTAATTGGGAGCTTAAATAAGTGGCAGCTGTAGAAATTCAGTGCAGCCAAAGGTCTAATCTAGCAAAAGTTCCATGCTTATGCCAAAAATGACTAATAATTATTAGAGTTCGCCTCAATTTTTATGAACTGCTAGATTTGTTTTAATGCAGTAGTTTGTTTTTGAAGTGACATTACTACCTCATCAAAACAGTTTGTGTAATTGCTAATAGTTTTTATACTGTTGCCAGCGATCCTTGTTGGTTTTAGCTACATGCTAGCTTTTAGCTCAACCAGAGAATAAACTGTATCTCTCTCAGTGAGTTTGTTCAAAGAGCTATCTTCAACTGATAAGATACTAGATCAGGGATAGGCAACATATATTGTTGGAGCTTAAGTTGTTGTTGACTTCAGTAAACTTCTCATATTTAGCTTTGTGCAACGTGTTGTAATGGCGACCTATTAAAACCCTTCATGACAGACACCATCTCTAAGCAGACTAAACACACAGCTTCGCTGTGAACCTAAGATAGTTCACCTCCCACGTCACCAAACGTGATTTTCTCCGTCCAGTTTTCTTTCCTCCATTCTTAATCAGGGCTGAATGTCTCTTCTGTATTAGATGATTATAACGTTTCCACAGAATCCCCACTTTAAATTGCCAGAATATCCCTTTAAGTATGTTCTTTAGATGGTGTTTGTGTTCAAATGTGTCATATGTAATCTAAAGTTGGCAAAGAAATCTTTCGCTCTGTTTAATCATTTTTTTCTTCTCCTAGCTTACATTTTTGTTCCAAAAGCAGACGGAGAAAAAAAATCATATAAGGCTCGTGTGAATCAGACCAACACCACCAAAGTACTTCATCTTACACCTACAGAAGGAAAAACATCAAGTTTTATGCCCCCAACCCCTTCATCCCCTCACATCATTCTTCTCCTGTTTGGCTTCTTCCCACACATCAGTCTCTCAGCGCTCATATATCTATTTTTAATGAGTGCCGTAGTATGTAGCATGTATATACATGTTCTCTTAAAAGGGTAAAAAAAGGACAGGTACATGCAAATGTGATACTTGTAAAGTTTTTATGATAGCTGGGGGTTCATTTTTCAGTAAAAGTAAAAACAAAATGTTAATTTACATTTTGCAGCTCATAAAAAAGTAATAGAACAGTAAAAGTAACATGTTTATTTAGATCACCTCTAGCTTTATCTTCATATATAAGATTTTCAGAAATATTTATCACCCGCTGTCTTCGAAAGATATTTTTGCCCATGTCTGTTGTAGTGCTTTTGCTTGTCTGTTGTGTTAATATGTAAGTAGTAGTAAAATATGTTATGAAAGACTGGATGGATTTTTCTAAAACTCTGAAGACGTAATCACGGGATCTAGATGATTATGTTCAGGAACCAACAGTGCCACCGTGAGCCTTAGCAAACACAGAAATGGCTTCATCTCAGCTAATTTTACAGATATTGACCTAAAATTTGGTGTGGTAGTATCTGAGTGCTGTACCTAACATATCCTCCAAGTATTGTTCAAGATCTTTGCTTGAAACCTTGGCATTAGGTGTTGATACCCAGAAAGTAACCAAATTAGAGATGTGACGTTCGCGAACGGTCCGAGTCTTTTGAACGGCTCTTAACAACAAACGATAGGAGCCGTATCGCGGGCAGTAATGAGCCATTTGTAGTTTTATTTCTTTTATTCATCATATAATCTTTATTTTTTCATACTTCAATCGATCCTGCTTTGCTTTTTCACGGAAAACAGGCAGAGTTTTGGAGTACAGAAGCTCATGAAAGGGAGAGGGGGGTTTCCGCTTAACAAACACGTGGTTTCACCCACGTGATGGGATGACGTAATTCGTTCAAAATCGAACGGCTCTTTTGAACGGCACTATGACACAAATGCCTCCCCAAGATCCGGATCCCTTCAAAGAGCCATTTATCCTATCTCTAAACCAAATGTCCAACTATGAATAATTAACTTTGGGTTTTAACCTATTTAAAGATGGCCGTCACAGCCTCTTGACTTTAGCAAGCACAAAATTGTCTATAAAATAATAAAAGTTTAGATATACTTGAGATAACATTTGTTATGGTAGTAGCTGACAGTCATCCTCAACAGGATGAGCGCTGACACGTTTCAGAGGGTCAAGTGAGATTGGACATTAGATCATTCAAAGTGTTTGACCAAACCAGCTATAACACAATTACCTTTCATGATCAGACAAACCCTTTGTCCTAAGGGCCAACAAGCATCTGCTTCTCATTTGTCTTCAGTCTGTTGAACAAAAAATGGGCCATTAGGCTCCAAAATAATGCAGGTACTCTAGTAAAAATTGAAAAACAGTTCTTTTCTTTCAGGAATTCAGCAAAAGCAAATTATAGGCCGCCAGCAAAATATATTGCAGCAGGAAAAACAAAATCAATCAAGGAAAAACAAGCTACATCATATTCCACTCACAGTTTTTTTTTCATTTATTGATATGTTGACGAGTACATTTTATGGAGTTTGGTATTGGGTAATAATTGCTTTTTTTTTTGCTTTTTTCTCCCTCTAGGCATCATTTCAGTAAACAGCCGCAGGACACCTTTCACAGCCAGCGGGGAAAATGAGATCTTGGACCTGGAAGGAGACCTTTATTTGGGCGGGCTGCCCGACAGCCGGGTGGCTTTGGTGCTCCCCACCGAGCTCTGGACCGCTATGCTCGACTACGGCTACGTGGGCTGCGTCCGGGACCTGTTTATCGACGGGCGCAGCAAGGACATAAGGCAGATCGCCCAGTCGCAGAACGTCACCGGCATCAAGGCGTCGTGCACCAAGGCGACGGGGAAGCAGTGCGACAGCAGCCCGTGTAAGAACAGCGGGGTGTGTAAGGAGGGCTGGAACCGGTTCATCTGCGATTGCACTGGGACTGGCTTCTGGGACAGCACCTGTGAGAGAGGTGAGTCTGTATTTCTGTTTTTTTTTTTATCCCTCGCAGAGAGGATCTTATCCTCATTATGTTTGTCAGAAGCTGTATTGATTTGTTAGAGAACGAGACTGTAAAAGGATAAACCAGCTGCTTTTATGAGTTGGAAGCTTCTTTTAATCTGTGTGCTGACGGAATTTAGCAGAGCTGAATTTGTTTTGTGGACAGCGAAATAAAACTGAAATTGCATTATTTTTTTCAGCTTTCTCAATCAGAAATATGGCTGCAAAATGATAACGATGTACCTATTGTCAACTAACATTCGTGCATTAAAGTAGAAAAGCAGACGGATGACTCTGGAAACTCCACTTCCATTATTATCACCTGCCACAGAATGTTATAGTGGAGCAATAATGTTTTTTGCCTTATGTGTTCTCATTTTAGAGCTGGGTGGGGTTTTTTTTCTGTGTTGCAATATAACTTTTCTATACACGGGCATAGTAGTTTAAATAGCATCAACAACATTCAGAACATCACCCTCACCGATAAACAGTTTCACAGAGGACCTTTCTCTTTGCTGCACGGCTAAACGCACATGCAGGAAATAGAGCAGCACAAGGCTAGCTAGTGTTGTTGGACATGTTGAGTGTGGTAGAGATGGAAGTAAAGATGGAAACAGGAAATACGGAAAGAGAAGCTTTGGCAGACGTAACGTGAGGGTAATGCCCAAGATGAACTTGTGTCTAAAAAGGGGGCGTTTTCTTTTGTGTGGAAGTACTTTAGCTCTAAAAGCTTGGATGTTAATCCATCAATGGTTTTGTGCAGACACTGAGTTAAAGTTGTTGCCACATGCAATTTTCTCTACCACCAAAAATGAAAGTCCACATAAACTAGCACAAAATTCATCATTTTGGTAATGTTACAGATTCTGAGCTAAATTCTGGTGCAATAGAAGCTAAATGTTATCCCCATGACATGCTTTGACTTGACGGTGTGATAACCTTGAGCAAAAATATCACAGTATCACAGTATCACAGTAATTACAGCTCTAAAAAGTTTTATTTTGAAATTGGTATTTAAAAAGAAAAAAAAAGAAAAAAACTTTTCTATTATCATATTCAACTTTAATTATCTTTGGAAGCTGTTTTAGATCACAGAGGTGTTATGCTGAAATTGTATTTACCTGTGAGCATTTACACTTTATTTATACTATTTGTACACTTATATCAGCTTCTTTCTGCTAATTTTAAGCTTTTTATGCTTCTTTCAGCTGTTTTCTGCTTTTTGATCTTTTTATGTATTTCAGCTAATTTCAACATTTTTCAGCTAAATTCAACTTTTTGTGATCATTTCAGCTTCTTACTGCTTGATTCAATTCAGTTTCATTTTGGTTTATTCAGCTAATATGTCTTTTATGCTTCTTTGTGCTAGGTGTACTAATTTCAGCTTTTTGGCTATTTTACAACAATTTTCATAAATTTTGTTTATGTTTTTTCTCTGCAAAAATCTAAGCATGCATTTTCACAGAACATTCTCTAGTTTATAAAATTTGCTAAAAGATTCAATAAGATTTTTCTTTCCTGCCAAGCGAAACCTTTATTATTTTTTTGCTGTTATGAAGCTCCTGGAGAGAAACTGAACTTCCAGCTGGTGAAATGGGCTGTTCTCGTCTCCGTTTTAGGAGATTGGCTGCGTAAAGTTTTTATGAGGCAGAGGAGATGGGGACACTGCCAGCTCAGGGAGAGTGTGTTATCAGGGTATTGTTCAGATTGTTCTTGGCTTTTTCACCATTTTACAGTGATTTCCACGGTTCACGAGAGGTCTCAGAGCACTGGCAGAACCTGAGGCCTGTGAAGAATATTACTTGTATGAGGAGTAATGAGCATCTGGAGAGTAGGATGTACAATAAGGTGTGCATGTGACTGTTGGAAGGATGATAATTTGTCATTAAAAAAGGCCAAAGGAGAATATTAGCATGTGTCGTTAAAGGGATGGGGTTCTGTGGAAAAGCTATAAACAATAATATCTTAATTGTTGGGTATGGCTCTTTGAATAATGATGGAGAAATATATTTTTAGTTCTGACCAGAGTGATCTGCTAATATCTCAGTATGGACAATGATTTTTCAATATCTATATTCTGGTTAAAAATTTGAATGAATTATTATAGAACCAATGCAACTGTATTTTCATTCCCTTACTTTCTTTAACACCTGCATCTGGTCATGACACAATAGTTTTTCCTCATGGTGTTTTTCCAGTGTTTTTTTCCCGGCATAATACCTACATCCTAGCCCCCTTCCCAAAAAAAATAATAAAAATAGAAACAAACTCAGAACTTCTCAGCCTCTTTCTGCCATAATAGTTTATTCATTCTTCATTTCATTAAAAAAGACCAACAAACAATTTTATATACAATATACAAAAGAAAAGTATAAA
>JAUBOC010000071.1:16947213-16966394 GCA_032275365.1 Anablepsoides cearensis
CGTTCATCTCAGCGACATGAAATTTGTTTTGCAATATGTTATCAATGTTATCTTTCCAAAAATGCATTCATGTTTATTTCAATAATTTGATTTCACAAATACTTTAAGGTTATAGTTTAGGTTTATAGTTAGTTATGTACTGTGGGTGGTTAGGTGTAGGGTCAGGGTTATGCTACAGAAAAGAATGGAACAAAAATTGAAGTCAAGACATAGTCCTATTAAGGGTAGAAATATAAACATGGGAATGGGCTTTTGTGTGTGAGTGTCTGTGTGTTTGGTTGTCCATTACAAAAATTTGTCATGAACCACGAGATGACTTTTAAGAAAATGTCAAACTGTAATTATTCGATGTAAATCTACAATAGGTTTGGACGGTATTGATCATATTGATACTGTGGTGTAACCTTTAGAGAATACTGCAGTATACGGTATTACCAGTGTGTGTGTCTGTGGCGTGTTGAGGCATTAATAATAAATGGAAAAATGACTGCTTGTGAGCATGCATCTCGACATTCTACAGTCAGAGAGAGTCAGAGGAAGAAAAAACTCAGCTGTTCTGACATGTTGCTGTCACTCATAAAAGCAGGAAAGAATTCACGCAATGACTGTTGATCATTATTATGTTGAACAGATCAAAGTACATCTTATTTGAGTTTTAGGTTTCATAATAATTTAATGCTTAGGATGATTGTATCTGCACTGCGGCGTACATTTAGCCAGTCTTTGTGCTATAAGCAGCAGCTCGCGGGTCTTTTGGGTGGGGGGATAAATAGATAAATAAATTACCCAAAGTTAAAATTGGAAAGGAATTTAACTATTTGTTTGACCTAAAATCAGATTTTTTCAAAAAATCTGACTTGAGCATAAAGACCTGCAGTGTGAACATAGCCATATTGTCATATTTTTTTTAATTCTACCATATTACCATAGTACCAATAGTACCAAAATACTGTCATACCGCCCAAACCCAATCTTCAACTAAATAGGTTTTGGAGTCAACCCAATCAAAGATAGTTACCACAGCATATTAAGTTTAAAAAACACAAACATGGCCACAACTTAGTCAATTCTACTGATACTGAGGTAAAATTAGATTTGGCAGTAGCTGAGACTGATCCCAAACGTTTATTTTAAGCACTACCAGATTATGTGATATATGTGCAAAAATAGCAACTTAAATCATAAACCAGTGGAAAAATTTTAATGAATCTTTCAGGAAATAGTTATTGGGTATATATCTGTAACTGATTAACTTTTGGAGCCAATGTAATTGAACGTGGCCATCACAGTCAGCTGACCTAAGAAAACAACCAAACAAAAAGACAGTTTTACAGACCTTTGGGTACAATTTGGTGTGGTGAAGCTGAGACATTTGCAAAATGTAACCAAGTGATTGTGCAAGGTCTTTGCTTAAAATTCTGCCATTACCTGTTGGAGTCAACCAGGTTTGTTTGCTAGCAAAACATCTGAGAAATCACTTGACAAATTTTAATGAAGCTTTAGACCTACGATTGATTACTATTTGGAGCCACTTCAGTTCAAGTTGGCTGCCACAGCTAATCCAAAAATTGTTACAACTGGTCTAGCATTTAATTTGGTTATGGCTAAGAATCATTCACAGATCACAAAGTATATTGTATTCTGTGTCTAGAAATACCTCATGTGATAATAATTTCAAAGTTTGACTAAAATGACTGCAATGCTGTAACTTTTCAGAATAAGATGATAATAGTTTAAATTCTTAGCATTAAAAGTGTCAGATGATATAAATTTTTTATGGAATCTTGGACCTTTTATTCACTGTATAAATTTACGTCTCTATCCTTAATTTGTTTTTAATATTTTTCCTGAACATGTGTTTTTATGTACTGGCCCTGCAGGTAGTACCACAGCAGGTGCTTAAAATCCGCACCCTCACCCTTGTAGACCCCTTTCGGGTAGGTCATGACCAAAAGTGTAGGTCTGTCTAAAACCTGTCTGCTCACTGCCTGAATTTAAATGTGGCGTCTTGGCTCAGTTCATCTCCAACAGACGCTGGTGGCAATGATAAAAAAAAAGGAGCCTGCTAAATATACAACATGGTTAACATGGTTTAATTGTTGCCCTAAGAACAATCAAATTATTTATTAATTTCTTTACTTTTTAATTTTTTTTACTTCATACTCTGCTTGGGAAAATGGCTAATCAGGCATGCAGTTTAAGATCAGCGTAAAGCTTTAAAAGTGATGCTGAAAAATGATTTTATTCCCGTTTAGCCTGCAGTCAGATCCACGGAAAGTAAAGCAAGGGGAAGTCATTACTTTCCTGTAATGATAATAATGTTTCAAGGTGGGCTTTGTCCTCTCTCATCTTTCGGAGACGGCTCTGGGCTTTTATTTCGTTTTGATTGTTCCGTTCCATTACATGAAGAGGTTCTTCAAATGTTAGGAGAACTCAACTGCAACAGATTATCCGATTCTGAACTTGTAAGAGGTGACATTATTTCAAGCCTACAGGGAGGTATATTCGATGTCATCGACTGCCAAGTGAAGGAAAATGTCATCCGAGGACTTGTTTCAGTGAGAGTCAGTCACTCCGCAGTCAGTCAGTCGGTGAGGGGAGCTTCATTTTTTTTGTGTGTGTGGATCTGCTTGTCTAGGAAAGGAGCTTTTAGGATGCTGGGATGCTGCTGACAGTTGTGCATTGCAGAGTGCTGTGTAGCTGATAAAGTAGCCCAGTTAATCAGGTAAATAGGCCTGTAATGAAGTGTGTTTGTCTGACGGTGTGCCAGCCCAGTGCCAGACGATCCCACTGAGACTCTCTTCTTTCTGGCTTTCTGATAAACACACACACACAGTCACACACACACCCAGACACACACACATATCCTTGTACTTCTGTCAAACTGAGGACTTAGTATTGACTTCCATTCGTTGTTGTAACTGCATTTATGCCTAACCCAGACTTTCATAACTCTAACCATTATTCCTAATCCTAACCTTAACCAAAACTGAATTCACACCATACCTTAAACCTAACTAGTAGAGCTCAGTAGAGCTGCAAAAAAGTGAGGACCAGGAAAAGGTCTTTGTTGGTAAATATTGTGAAAGTGGTCCTCCTACATGTAATATATACAAGTAGACACACACACACACACCATACTCACAGAAACCCACTGGAGACAGATTGAATTGTGTCTAATGCATATTGCATTTTCTCTGACAAGATGCCACCGCCCACATACAGTAAGTGCCCGTGTTTTCCCGACTGTCTGTGGAGAGCAGAAGTAATGGCTCCAGGCCTGAGCTGATGGCTGGAAGTTTGTCCACCGCAGATTAGAGATGACATCTTTTTGTTACAGCGCCAACTTCCTCTGTCCTAACGTTTTCACCAGATGTGATCTGATACTATTGGTCCGGCTATTTTACACATCCTTATATGCATTCATTTGAAAACCTAGTTCATAAGAAGTTGAATAAATCATTAAGAATTATGGATTTCTAAACACTCAAGACATCACTATTCAGTTTCTGTCATGATTTTTAATCTGCCTCAGAGAAAAAGAAAAGAAAAGAAAAGAAAAAAGTAGCTGTGTTTTCATTGACCATGAAAATGCGCAAATTAGAATTTCGAAAATAAATTAGCTCAATGGAAACACGTCAATTTTGAAAAAAACTCTGTTTTTCGACAAAATGTTTTTGCACTAGGATGAGGTGGTTTTTCAGCCGTATCGAAATCGGTGTATTTTGCAAAACTGCAATGGAAACACTTTTTTCGCATCACGGGAGTCACGTGATCAAGAAAGACGGTAAAGAGAAAAAGACAACAGGAAGTAGTAGTAAAATCGCCGAAGTTGTAAAAGAAAGTAGTAAACTCACCGACTACAATTTCTCAAAAACCCCACATACGTATCCGCTCCCAAGTATAAGAGGCTTGTCGCTCGAAAGCCTCCATAAGACGCCGACGTCTCCTCTGATCACTAGTGTTGTGGTAGCAACATGCTTGATTGTTTACATCCACCACTTGAATATCGCGAGATTAAGCGTATTCACGCGTGATTTCAATAGCATTTCTTTCTTAATGGAAACACGCAATTGCGTTTTTTCGACATTAACAAAATATTGCCAAAGTTTTGCGCACATTTGTAATGGAAACGCAGTGACAGTCAATGAGGAACCGTAACTATGGCATTTGGTAGCATTGCATTATACACCTTAGGCCTGATTTAAATATATATGTAATGATACATTTCTGAGCTGAGAATGCAACAAGTGTGTCCCTTATCATGGCACAAAATGGTGAAGTTCTGAATACTTAAATGGTATGTACCTACTACAGGGTCCATACCTGATACCTATTGGATACTTGCCCAGTACATATAGTCTCATGAGTCTCCGTAACATTTACACACACACAACCACTCTCTCTGCCAAAAGAAAAAAAAAAAACATGCCATGTTCTCTAGATGAGTGCATTTCAAATGTTTTGTAATTTACCATCAATCCACAAATTTTGTTTATCTCAGTTTTATAGGAATAAGAAGGTTTTGGATGTGCTAAGCTTGCTTATACTATTACACAACTGCTCTATGATAAACATAATTCAATAAATGCTCAAATAGGAAGAATAAATAGTATTAAATAATTACATAAGCTGAAACACTCTAAATAATATAATCTTTTTGAACAAAATAGTCATTTAAAAAAAAGGAACCAGTCAGTCAACAAATACAAAGTTGTAGCTAAAGACAGATATTTACTGCTTGGATTTTGATGCTAAGGAAATCTGGTTGCCCATCTGAGGGGTGTGTGTAGTCTAAAAGACATTTAGCCATGGAATGTTCAATTTGAGATGATTATAAAATGTTCAACCCATAAACATTTTCACTTATAGTTAATAATCTCTTTCATTTAATTTATCATGAGATGTTTAAATTGACATTTTAGGTCATAGAATCACTTTAAATACTTTTGTAGTGCATTATATGTCTTGTATAAGTCTGGTTACAATAAAGAAATAGATTATTAACTGATTATTGGCTAGCTAATATTGCCTTAATAGTCATGACTATAAAAAAGGTCAACCTGTAAATCTGTTAAATGTGACGTGGTTGAAAATTTGCGTGCACTTAACTTTTGGGCTGGTGCATCTAAGAAAAAAGGTTAGGCGCACCGGTGCAACCAATGCAAAACGTTAGTCTGGAGGCCTGCAATGTGTCTTTCACTGCTATATCTCAGTTTTCTCTGAAACTCTTTAGTGTTTAGAAATATATAATAAATGTTGACTGTTTGAGCATTTTTTATCTGCATTTATGTGTGTTTTGCATATGAAGGTCTTTTTTTGCATATTTTTTACTTCTTAGCCAAATTATCCTAATTGCATCAGTTCCTTGGGTTCACACAAAGACTGAAATAACAAGCACACTCCCTGCTCGTTTTACTCATCATTTATTTGTACTGGCAGTAAAATGTTAGGTTGCCACCTGCCTTTTACAGTTTAATCTCACATGCTAATTGCAGATCAGAGACCAGGTGTCACTAACACTTTTATCCAGCCTGGAAATAGCATCATAATCACTTATCTGTCGGTGCTAGATTATGCAGGACATTTTTCCTCAGACACTTCTTTTGAAAAAAAAAAAAAACTAAAGAAAAACTGCTAATTAGGTTTTTCATAGAATTCAATTTTCTAAGAGTGAAAAAACGTACAATTTTTATTTTTTCGCTTCACATCTCTAAAGCCTCAGAGTGATGAGCCCGTTGCACTAACTGTAGCAGGATGTGACATACACAGTCGTATCCTGAGGTTCACGCTGAATCTGAAAGTGCTAATCACTGCCTATTGTGTCTTTCGCCCATCTGTTCTGAGTGTCTTTAGAGAGGGCGCATTATGGCAAGGAGCCCAAAAAATAAGGTTTGAAAGGTTGCGATCCGCCGGTGAAGCAACACCCAATTTGATAAACTGTTGATAATTCTTTTAGAAAAGCTTCTCCAAACACATTTGTATGCAGATCAGCTCACTTGCTCAGATATTGCTAAACAGCCTTTTTCCCTTCAGTGATGGTGGCCTAATTGAAATGCTTGTCTAAATGCCTTTTTCCACCCACAGAAGGAGGGGGGACTTGGTCACTCTGACAGTTTCTCCTAATCCTCAAATCTTATAATAGCCTATGCATAAATGAGGCTGCCTTTGTGCATCTCCCTTCATATTCTTATTTTGGTTTCAAATATCTGACTACAGTCACTTATCAGCAGTGTCTTTTTACGTAGATTGTATAGTTTATTCTAAAAAAATAAAATAATAAAAAAACATAAACCTCAGTTAAAAATATATATCTACTAAATAGATGATTTGAAAGTTTTAGTTAGTGCATGCAATTTTTAATATTATCTAATACATACAGTTGACATATGTGTTCAGTCTACATTGTCTATTTACGGTCTGCTTGTCTGTTTGTATGTGTTTTACTTAAAGATTGATTGGTTATGTAATGGTGCAGAATTTTCCAAATTGAAATTTTAAAATATACTTTTTTATTTAAATCATTATTTGTTCACTTATTTCTATTTTTTATTTATATTTTTAAAAACAGAATAATCTATATACAGTAAAATAAAACAAAAAGTAAATCATGGTCTGAATGAAAATGGTCCAGTTCCATAGAACTCCACCATAAAAAATGATTGATGGCTTTAAAATAATCCACAAAACTGTAGAACCATTCTTTTACATCATTTTTAGACAATAAAAAATACATTTAATTATGTCTTTTTATCAGTGACTTGTTGCTAATTTGTTCTCAGAAGCCAAATCACTGAAAAAAACAGAAGGTAATTTAAAACATTAACAGGACTTTGTCCATTATTAGGTACTTTTGTCTGTTATAAATTATTTTCGTACAAAACACATCATATATAAAACTGTTTGTGGGCTTGAATAGAAGCCATTATAGATAGATTAAAGGGGGCAATATCATGTAAAATCAACTTTTTTGAGTTTTGCATCATGTTATAATGTTATCCTCTCATCAAAAACATGCCCAGAGTCTTGATTTGACTCATTCATGCATTTTTGAGAAATCCTGTAGTGTCCTGAGGCAGCCAGGCAGGGGAGCAAAAAACGACCGGTTGGGACTAGAACGGCCTTTTGGGACCAGATCCTCCTCTAGGTTGTGTCTCTTTGAACCGAGCTTCCTTATCACATGTATTTTCAGATGACAATTCCGAGCTTCCGCATCACATGAGAAGTCGAGTTTATTTTCTATTTAAACATATAAACAGCATTTTAATAACAACTCAAGGTGACATAGATACTTTATTATGGTATAGAATTTAAATATATGCCTGAGAAAGACATAATATTGCACGTTTAAGGTTTCATCATGAAAAAAGTTAAAAAGTGCATGAATAATTGTTATTCTTTGGTTTTGTGGCTTGTTTTACGTGGTCAAACTATAGTGTTTAAGTAAAATTCAAGCTCTGTTTTTTATTTTTTTATTGTGTTTTAGTTTTCTGATTATAACTCAGTGTGACACAAGTCCACAAATTGTTAAGCTAGACCAGTTTTTGGTGGATGTGCTCAACAATAATCACAGATAGGTATTATATGACTTAGCACAATAAATTTCATATCTGAAAATGTTAAAGAAGACATCATACTTGGTATTGCTTGGCTGCTTAGACAGCAGTATGAGACATTTTTTGTTGCCTCAAGCCATTTCTGCCAAACCACATAAACTGAAAGTATGAAACCACTGAAATTCTGTTTTAAATTTTCTCAAGTTCTATCAAATCTAATTAAATAATAACATTTTCTAAACAATGTATCTATGGAGTAAAAGCCTTTCCTAACTAGACAGGCAATGCTTTCAGTGTCTTTGTTAAACCTGAAGTGAACTAGATGGCATCTAAACAGCTATGAACCATATGGTTTTGACCTGAGAAGGTGTATTATTCATAGGTTAGACAATATTGGCAAAAACATTAATCATGATTGATTGTGGCATTTAGCTGATAACGAAAAATATGACACTTAATAGATTCCAGTTGCATTTGCATGTTTTGGACTCTAAACCAAAATCCTGTGTTCCAAAATCAGACTTTCTAAACTAAACTTTTCATTTTAACTGGTTAAATCAGTAAATTGAAACCCACCTTTTCCACAATGTGGAGTGGCAGCATATCTTTAGTAATAAGCCACGGCCCACATTATCTCCTTCCAGTGCTTACTTTGCTGCTTGTAAGGGTCAGATTGACTGAGTGCAGAGTGGATTTTCAGCTGAGTAGATTTGTTTCCACCATTCACTGGAGGAGAGTTTGTTGTAGTCAACATTGTGGCAGTCCGCATCTTCTGGCTTTTCGTGTACACTGATTCATGGTGGTGTTTTAGGTGAGTTTGTACGGTTATTGTTAGCTGCCCTGCATTGAGCCTGATAGCAAAAATACATCATCACATGAAACTAATTGCAGTAAAAGTGGCAAAAATTAACTGCCTTTCTTATGATCAATTGCATACAAGACCATTTTGCCTAGTCTTGTCATTTGGAGTGTGAGTGTATAGATTTAATAATTTGGTACAGAGTGAACATGCTCTGATCATCTGTCACTGATGTATTTATGTTCCTTTTAACAGCATTTTGGCAACAGCCTTGACAGAAATGAAACCATCTGAACATTAAATTAAACAAAGCATGGTTGGTTCAAATTAACATTCAAAAGCTTAAAGACCTGCCTGTTTAATTCAGATCAGTTGTGTGGGAAAAGCTCCACAGTCCCACTGATTGTCGACAACTGCAGCAGGGGACCGGAGTTACAAGTATGGCAAGCAGTTGCATCATGTAATCAATACTTAAAAAATATTGTGGCATGTCATGTATATTATTATCTGTTAATATGTCTATTTATTCAATCTCTACTTTTGAACCCATATCAAACAATACATGTCAAGTTGTACAGATTGTCCATAAATTTCGCAGATTTTCCCTAATTTTGCAAGTATGCGGACATATAGTACGGAGCCCGTCCGGTGACATGGAAGAAATATTTTTTCACGTGGCCACGAGATAATAATGCGTGCGCACGTGATAATTATCACTTCGCCACGTGATAATTATTGCGTGGCCACGCAATAATTAATAAGCTAATTTTGAGCAGCCTTGTGATAGACAGACAATATTGGAGTCAGATTATATATTGTATTGTTTTGTCTTTAACTGTTTAATGCAGACGTTTTAATATTATTATTATTAGGCTATTATTATTATTATTATTATTATAATTATTATTAATATTATTATTATTATTATTATTATTATTATTATTATTATTATTATTATTATTATTTGGTTTATGCCAATATAAATGGATCATCTTTTATAGGCTATTTATGAAATGAGAGTGAACAAAATGAATGAATGGTTGTGTGTCGGGAAACAGATTTTTTCTGTGTTCATGAACACAGCATAACTCCGACTCTTCTGCACCTCAGCTCAACTTTTGAAAGTTGAACTTCAAAATAGAAAATAAAGCTTTTTGGACAAATAAACAACTCCAGTTGTCACCTGGGACTTATAGCTGCAGCACATAAAACTAAGAAACAGCTACTTCATATAATGTAACGTACACTGCTGACGTAGCAATGTATATTCATTCTCTTAAAATCTAAAAAAAATTAGTTTAATTTAGACTTGTCCATGTAAACAACGAACAGTCTGCACAGAAATGACAACAATAATTAGCTGGCCATGACCCAATTATTGCGTGCTCACGCTCACTTGGGAACGCGTTATTATCTCGTGGGCACATGAAAAAAAATTTTTATTCCATGTCACCGGACGGGCTCCGTAATATAGAGAAATCTTATGTAGTTTTTCAATTTTCTTGGTTTTTTTCAAAAACCTAGCTTCAAATTCATTTTGTGTCTCAGAGCCTGTAGGATGTAAAAAAAAAAAAAAAATTAATCACCATCTCTCAACCCACTTTGTCGCTTGAAATAAGTTGACATATGTGTAACCCTCATAATGAGTAATGTACCAAACAGTGATTTGGGTAAATCTTTACACCCTTACTAATCTCGATGAGATAAAGCTTCTTACACCCGTAAAACAAAAGTGTTGATTTAAATATACGTAATGTAAGAAAAAAAACTGCAGCATAACTGACAATAAAATAACTTTCAGTGCATCTTGGACTAGACTGTATAACTACAGCCCTTTTGGAAAGAGAATAAAAAAGGCTATTTCCCTCCCCTTAACTCTGATTTTGGATTACATGTGAGGACAATCCATTTTCATTTGACCCTGACTACCAGACAAAGTTTTTGAAAACAAGCAAGTTTTGTGTTTGTATTGATCTCTTTCCTTCTCCCATTTAAACATTGATCCAGCAAAGTACAAAAATCCACTACGTCTCTCTGATCCATCGCTTTCCTCCCCCCTCAACTTCGTGATGCTCTTCTTTCCCAGCCCCTCTTCTTGCCTTAAACGGGTGATAAGCACCTTTTGCGGCAACATTTATCCCGGCAGACTGAAGAAGTGACACTTCAAGGTCTGCTCTAAGAAACAGGCTGATGAGATCACTCATACCCGTTTGCAGAAAGAAAAAAAAAAGGAGGGCAAAGGTGTAAAATGAAGCGTGGCAAACAAAGTATTGAGAGGAAAAATGAAGCTGAAAACACAAAACAGGAGGGGGGGAGTACGGTGAGCGACATCGTGGAGACAGATGGGAGGGAAGCGCTATAGGTTACAGAAAATGATTGTTGATCAATGAACCATTCAGAAAAAAGATTTTGGACCTTTTCAGCCCTGCAGTTGTCACCTGCTTGTGGCATTTCACCTGGCTTGATCTGCATGTTTGTACCATAGATAGATTCTGAACGCTGTTGTTTAGCCATGTATTTTGGGGTTTTGACTCATGTAACAACCCACAGTTAAGGCTCACTGGGCATGAATGTGATGATAACTGGTTTGCATCATTTAGCGCGTCACGCCTCAGCGCTGAAATCCAGGCGCAGCTGCAGTTCGATATTACTTTCTGCATAACCCAAACAGTTTGTGAACTGTGACACAATATCGTTTCATATTTTATCCAGTCACCACCTGTGTGTTCCACAAGATTAATCACCTGCCTTGCACTCTCAAAACACTTGCTTATCCTCAGGTGTGCGACTAACAAGTGACTGACGCGGCGGTATGTGTGTAGAAAAGAGAAAAAAACATCACAATGTCACCGTATCAAGATGAAAGGAATAAATAATCTACTTTTATGTCCGTATATTTTATACAGAAGGTGACAGCAGACTCTGTGATACCAGAAACTAAGTTTGGGATAAATGTACCAGGGGACTCTGATGAGCAGCTAGAAATTTTTATACTTACTGAGATTTTGAAAACCAGGAGGACATCTTAACATAGAAAGATCCAGTCTTCCCTGTGGTGTTTATCTCAGGTATGAAAAAAGGGAATCATACAGGTGTATGTTCCCCCAGTACCTATGTTGTCCCATGATTGATAATAGAAGTCATGAAAAATGCTTGGCTGTACCAGAGAAACATTTTAAATTAGCAAAGAAAGAACATAGGGATTACCCTAATTCCGGGTACCTATTAGAGCTGGGCACGGTATTTTCAACAATTACACCGGTTTCACTGTATTTGACGGTATTTTTTTTTTCCATTACAGCTGAGCTGGTAATTAAATGTACAAATGTTGCTTATTGACTTTTTTTATTACTATACCTCTGTCTGTGTCGGTGTTTCCCTCCTCTAGTACATCTTTTCTTCGTTGCCTGGTTGTAAACAGTAATCATGCATTTTGGTCTAATCATAAAAGGTTGAGAAAAAAATCATTATCGGGTCTTCCGTTGTGTTAATAAAACTTAATAGACGACACACCAGTCAACTCAGCTCTACTACAAAACTACTTCCCTCTGGCTTTTTACAATAAAAGCACGCATTAACGTCTCCATTATATCGTAGCGCGTTAAATCTAACTATGCACGTCACTGAAGTGTTGTTTACTACATTCAGTGATGGGGAAAATGGGATGTATTTAATCAATATAAGCAGCTAAAACACCACCCGCCACCAGTTACTCAACAAGCTGCTCCGACAATAACATTAGCATGCTAATAGACATAGCGGTCCTGCGAGGAAAAGTGTCCCCTGGGAAACATTTTACTGGTGGCCGTGACGTGTTCAGACTATTTAAACCGGTATGTCCAAAATTCACATCATAACAAAAATAAAAACCGTTTTTTGGTACAAAACGGTATACCGCCCAGCTCTAGTACCTATTTTCTCTGGTAAAATTCCCTGCACTTTCATTACCGGTAACTATTTTTTGCTGACAACAGCAGTGTATTCACACTAGCCCTGTTTAGTCCCCTTTAATCAAACTCTAGTTTGTTTGCCTAGAAAGTCTGGTTTGTTTGGGGAGGTGTGAATGTGAAATCCAACTGGTCCACCTACAAACCCAGGTCTCAATTCGGTTGAAGCGACCTCTGGTGCGGTTCAAATGCTTATGTGAATGACAAGCAGACCAAAAGCAGGAAGCAGGGCATTCTGGTTAATCATTGTAATGAAGTTACTTATACGTATACCCTTCTTGACGTCTGTTTAAGCATATGGAGCCATCCCAGCCCCCTTGTGTGGAAAACAAGGGGGGGTGCCTCATCTTCCACTTACGCTGAGCTCACTGTTGAAGAGCGTTCGTTTGGCACATTTGCCAAAAACAAAGGAGAAATCCTACAACTGCTAAAATCTGACGACACTGGCATGAAACGGTCGCTCCAAGAATGTGGTTAAGTGTGAAAGTGAACCAGCTGAAAATGTAATCAAATGTTGCTGTTTTGGTACCCAGTTAAACTGAGTTTACAGGACTATAAGGTGTGAAAACACCATTATTGAGTCTTAAATGCACTTCAGATATACATACTTTATTGAGATGTTTAGAATATTTTCATAATAAATGTGTGATCATCCTATATTATTGTGATTTTTACTGTACTTTTAGAAGGTTTCTGAGTTATCAACAAACATTAAACACACACTATGTTTTCATAGGGAAGAACTGATGTCTGATTGTCAAGTCACCTGATAGGAAAGTGAACTTCCTTGTTTACCATGATTTCAGTTCCATGTGTGTAATTTGCATGTCTGCAAATAAATATTCAAGTCTAAAACTGGTTGCACACAGTTTCACTCAAACCCCTTTTTTTATTAACGTTAGCATGGCTGCGAGTTTTGTATTACGTGGGCATTTAAAAATAATTTTTTGGTGAATTCCGAGTACAAGTAGTACAAGAAACAACTAGCTGTAGCACTTTCAGCTTTCACAACTTTCACACATCTTAACCTTCCTGTTGAGACTTTTCAGTGGCTGTGTTTGAGCCGGTTTGCAGTTTTGCAGCCTGGGGAGGCAAGCTAAATTAATCGTTTTTCATTTGAAGACAAAGTGTGCCCATATTGTGCTGAAAGTGCCTGGAACAGCACATTTTGGATTTTTTTTTTTCAGTCCCAACAATGCCTTTGCTATTCACTCTCTGTTTCATCTTTGTCTTTAAAACTCTTATCTGCTTTCCAAGGTTAAATGATTCTGGAAGTGAGCACGGTAATTGGTTTGGTATCTTGTGCGTTATCAAGCATTTCACGTGCTTCCTCGGTCTGATTTTGTAGCTCGGCTTTTGTGGAAAGAAAGCACCGTGACTCTGGGAGAATTTTTTTTTTTTTTTTGCACTTCATTAGAATCTCAACATTTATTTTCTTTTCATAAAAAACTGTTTTATGGAAGTTTACAGAGAGGAATGTTCAAGAGATAGGAGGTCATGATGAAAATTTTAATCTTGTGGTTTCCAGTTGTGATAATTTCCCTGAAAACTTTCTTTTTTTGTGTGTTTCTGCTGATTCTTGCCTCTGGTGCCAGACTTTGTGTTGAGGTGATGGTTGCTGAAAGTACTACGCAGACTCAGCAGAGCCTGACACAGCTCTGTACCAGTTCATATAGTGCAATAAAACCAAATAAAACACAAAAAGAGTGCTACAGAAAAGATTTACAAATTGTTGACTGAGCTGCAAAAAATAAATGCCTGAAACGCAGCGGTGGAGAGAAAGGGACATGTTTGATGATGTTTACCCAGGAGAGCATAAGATCCTCCTGCGCTTTACAACAATCTGTTCTTTTTTTTTTTCGCCCTGCTTGAAACATTACGTCGTTACTCCCTAATCCCCATTTGTAATTAAACTTGTGCTTTTGAAAAGTGTGCTGGGTTATGTAAAGCAGCACTCTCGTAGTGCAGGGAGTGCTGCTGCATCCCTCTCCCCCCCCCCTACATTCTTCCATCTCACTTACATCTTTGAGACTCACCCTCACCTTCCTCTTGAATGGTTTTCCCGCTCACTGACACACATAGCAAGATAGAGAAAACACAGAGGAAATCAAGCCTTAGTGTGTTCGGCCATGTGAGAAATTGACAAGTCTCTAAAGTTCTCCCGGCAGCATTGAGGGTTTTTTTTTCCCAGAGAGGCAGATTTTTACTCAGAGGAATGAAAAAAAAATCCCACTAGGATACAGAGTATGCCAGTGCTGTTAGAGCCTAAAGCATGACGTAAGGTTGGTAAACTCAATAAAAAAATGCAAATTGGATTTTTCTCTTTGAGCAAATGGAATGTCTGATGTCTCTAAATCATCTGCTTTTAATTTGGTTCCCTCTGCGGCTTGTTTCTCATCATATTGCTCTTATTTTGCCCCTTTTTCTTCTGTATCACTAGTTTTAATACATGGTTTTGTTTCTGTCTCGTTGTTCGTCTACCGTGAAGTCAAACAAGAAGCCTCTGCCTGCCTTTGGCTTTGCTGCCCTCCGATGGTTGGGCGCGAGGGGAGCTTTATTGCCCACCCGCTGTGTCAGGAGGAGCATATGGAAAATGCAGGGGAGGCGTATTTCTTAGTCCCTCTAGAGTTTTAGATTTAATAATAGAGATAGCTTATGTACATTTAATTGGCAAACTCAACGCTTTAAACTCTAAGCAGGACCCACGGCTCAGTGTGTGAGATGAGATTAAGTTTTGCAGGAGAAAAAGGCCATTTCTGTCTCTGCCCAGCAAACATTTCTAGGTCTTTTTTTTCACCTGCTATTTAAGGGTTGCCACATTGGATCAACTACCTCCTTCTCACCCCATCTTTAGGATCCTCTTTTGTCACAGTACCTACATGTCGTTCTTCACTAAGTCCATACACCATCTCTTCCTCTTTCTTCCAATACATCTTCTGAACCTCCTTTACACATGTCCAACTTTGTCTCTAAACTTGAGCTTAACCTGACCTGTTCTTTTGATTTATAACCATGTCTATTTTGGTCACTCCCAATGGAAATCTTACAATCTCAATCTCTCCCACCTTTAGCTCCCCCTCAAGTCTTTTTGATAGTGCCACCATCTTCAAACCAAACTTCAGTTCTCACTGTTAACTAGTGAACGTTTCCTTTCACATTTACATGTACTAGTGTGTCATAAATCACCCCTGACATTTGTCAAGCAAATATACCAATCAGTTCACTGTTAGTGCGGTTGGGTTGGGACTGTTGCCTCTGGAGCCAGAGACAGGAACCTTTCTGTGTGGAGCTTTTACTTTCCATTTGTGGTTCAAAAACATGTTAGATTACAAATTATGAGAATGTACCACTGGTGTACCGTACCTTTCACCAATCACTTTCTCCCCACAATCCTGGATAAGATCACAGGATGGATGGACTTTAAGTAAGTCAGTAAGGGTTTATTTATATAGCACCTCTTATGGATATAAAATCACAGTGCTTCACAATGAAAGCAAAAATAAATTTAAAAACCTCACATTCATACAAAGCTGTGGGCTTATGGACTTGAGACCTGTCCAGGGTGTACCCCGCCCCTTTGCATAGTGACTGGCAGTGACCCCCATGACCCTGAAACGAAGAAGCAGGTTAAGATGATTAATGGACGGATGAACAATCATACAAAGTACTAGTAAAACATTTGGGATAAAGGACTACTTAACCTGTGTGTCTATTTAACAAGTTCTGCTAATGACAAACCCTCCGATGCAACAGGGGCTTCAGGTATGTGTTTGCTAATTGTCGGCGTTTAATGGATCGAGCAAGTGAAAGTCAGCATGTTATTTGGCAGTAAAGGTGTATCTCAGTTTTGGCTGTAGTTTCCTGCGTTTCCAGATGATAGCCCCTAAACAGTAGATGAAGAAGACATCCGTTTTTTTGGGGTAGATGTGCTGATCATCGTGCCCCTACCTCGAAAAGCACCATGGTGGTTAGGGAACAAGACTCCCACCTTGTGTTGGTGTTGTGTTTGAAATTTGTTTAACTTATTGATGCTTTAAATATTTGAAAAGCGCCGCCAATATTAATGGAGAGTTTGTTTATTTTAGTCTGTGTTTCTCTGTTCGGTTTTACTTAAATCAGCACTAAAGCTTTTCCAATGCCTGTGGGTACAGTACAAATGAATATTTGTCTTCTCACAGTCATCACATGCTGTTGTTAATCATATTTTTTTTTACCCTGCAGGTCCAATATGTCACTTTGCTTTAAATATTCCATCATTTTGCAGTGTAAGAGTCTAAAGAAATTATTAAGGAACGCCACTCTCGTATTTCACTTTTAAATTCAGTTACTATGATATATTTGCCTTAGAATATAAGAATTGCACATTATGATACAGTGTAAATGTATGCAGCTTCAACTACAAAAGGTGCTGTCAGTTGTATTAGGTTAAAAATCATTCTGCTTTCTAAGCTGTTCAAAATAAACCCGTTTCTACAGTATTTCATAAGAGCTCTTTGCCACCCACTTTTATTTTTGAAATGCTGATAAATATTGAAAATTTTGACCTGCGTAGGCCAAGCATCATCATAACAATGTATTTGAGTGTACCTGAATCTTACTGTCATAGAGGTGTAATTATAAAAGGCACTAATGAATCTCATTGCAGACTCAGCATAGAACTTTATACCATAAGAGTTTTTGTCTAAAGTTGTTATGAGTGCAAAAGAATTGGGGAAAATGTTAAAAGGATTTATTAGCAAACAAAAAAAATACAGATTCATTATAAGTATAGACTGCTCACATCAAATTTAAACACTCATTATCTTCCTGTTTTTCAATTAAAGCTGTGCCAAATAATATTTCATCCATAAATGAAATGACTGAGAGACCAATATGAAAGAGTTCCCCCTCAGAGATAAATGCACATTTATTTCCTGAACCAAATGTCCCCTCCCCCCAACTTTATTAATCTCTGGTCAGAAGGAAAATGAAAGCACTAATAATCTAAAACAGATCATTGAACACAACAGTGCTGCAGCTTTATTAGTCATAAACAAACTGGTTCAGAGAGGAAGAGAACAGCCTGCAGACAGAGCTGATGGGCGTTTCTATTTTTGTAACACTCAGACAACAAAAATACTTTTTTTTTCATACGGACTTTCAGCATTACTGCAAAAACATTTCATTAATGATTAAAATTGTACACCTTAAGTGGCTACAATTTGCTATTTTATATTTTCTGCATGGGTTTTAAAATTATTTTTACATGAGTCAAAACAGGAACAAATGTAGCGTATTTTGTAAAATGTAAAATCGTGCGAGATATATAATGTAATATTCATGATTCATTCTAGGTACATACACTGCAAAGGCATTGTGTTTAAGAGTGGGAAAATAATGTATGTAATACGTGAACATGGCGTATGCTACTTTGCCTTGGTAATGATTTTGTAGATGTGGCATGTTCTTCTTGCAATTAGCATCCATACTAACCAATAGGGACACGTCTTACAGTAGTTTGGCTTTAGGCCCCGCCCCCAGATGTTCATGTTCTCTGAGTTCAAAACTTAGAGCATCAACCAAAAATGTAAAGCATCAGCTAAAAGTTCGAGATTCAACCTAAGATTTCTGACGTGAAAAAGTTTGTTTTGCAAAAAACTTTTTGGTTGAAATTTTTTTTTGCTTGAAACTACATTTTTGATTAATTGAATAATAAAAAAAAAAACAACTACCTTCATTCTCATTTAAATTATAATGTGAATGTCCATGCAAAGAAAAAAAAGAAAAAACATCTGATTTAGACAAAAAATTGGAATTGAGCATTAAGACCTGCAGTGTGAACGTAGCTTAAGGGATGCACCAGAATCTGCTTGCCACAATTCTTCGGTATAGAAAAAACAAGCACTGTTTTTATATTTAAAACCTGCACAAAATAAAGTGGAAGTGCATATAGCACGTTAGCATAGCAGTTAAACTTAATGTTCATCACACCATAAATATGAGGTGTAAATATATATATCATGTTTTAAATTTGTACATACATTTTCTTCCGCTTAACCGGGGTCAGGTCACGGGGGCAGCAGCCTAAGCAGAGAGACCCAGACTTCCCTCTCCCCAGCCACTTGGGCCAGCTTGTCTGAGGGAATTTCCAATGCACAGACATATTACAGTTTTTTTTTTGACACGTTCAATAAAAGTGTGGTAACCAGGGGTTGCTTAAAGCTTCCACTATATCATATGCAAGCGCATAAGATATGTGAAGAGGCAAATGTGGTGGTGTCATTTTTTTACATGCACATATAAAACTGCAGAGAACGGGGCGGCAGTAGAGGAGTTATTAACCCAATTGCACTGTGCAGGAGTGTGGGGTTTGATTGTGTGACAAGGAAGCAGAACAACACAACGGATATGTGGTCCTAAAAAAAACACCACAAAATTCCAAATGTAATTGCACTTGCACGTTTGCCTTGGACACTCTATGGAAAACATGGTCAGAGATTTGTGAACGTCTTATTGTAGAGGAATCCATGCCAATACCAACAAGCTGCTTAGTGCATGTCTTTTAAATGCTCTGGTGCTTGACAGAAGGGCAGTGTCTGATGCTCTGGTAATGAAAATGGCTTGCAAAAGGACACAACTCTGATAAATCAATGCTGACCTTTTTTGTCAATAACAACTTGAGTTTATCTCAGCCTTCCAGAAAAAAATAAAAAATAAAAATACAATTGTGCATTTAAAGGTCTTCTATTATGGGGTCCTAGAACAAGTTAGGACACATCTGTGGGCTATATAAAACATGTTCATTTAATTTAATTCACAAAATAACTCTCAGATTATGAAATTTCACCTTTTAGTTCTGACTGTACTTTAGCGCTCAGCAGAACCTGTTGTTGCATAAGT
>JAUBOC010000071.1:17057658-17069190 GCA_032275365.1 Anablepsoides cearensis
CGCCCCCAGAAAGGTGAAAACATCACACGTGTGCAGTTATTTTAGGCTTACTGGTGAAAACTAGAGGAAGATCCTGAAAAACACAGAAGAAGCCCCATGGATTCTTCCATTTAACAAACTTTATTTTAGGCTTACTGGTGAAAACTAGAGGAGGAAACCTGAGAAACACCTAAGAAGCCCCATGGATTCTTCCATTTAACAAACTTTATTTTTTCTTCATTAGAAACTAAAAATAACAGTCAGCTTTACAAACATGGAGCTGCAGAAATACTTTTACTTTGTTTCAGTACCTAAGTACAGTAAAAGAAATCAAAACGTTTGAGTTGGATTTACTCAAATAAATTGTCAACTCCTCCGCTGAATCATCAACTTATCATGGTGGAGGAGTTTGTGTGCCTGAAGGATCCTAAAGGAGCTATGTTGCCAGGGGCAATTTCAAATGGCCCTGGTAGGGTCTCCCATGACAGATTGGTCCTAGGTGACAGGCCAGACAAAGAATGATTCAACAGATTCTTATGGACAAAATAAATCAAGGAACTCAGTGTCCCTTGCCCGGACATGGGTTACCGGGGCCCCACACTGGAGCCAGGCCTGGGGAGGGGCTCGTCGGCGAGCGCCTGGTGGCCAGGCTCAACCTGAATAAGCTTCATGGGTTTGCCTTCCTGTGGGCCCACCACCTGCAGGAGGGGCCATACCAGTCGGGTGCATAATGCCATGGGCATTAGCCAAAGGCGGGGACCTTGGCGCTCTGACCCTGGCCTACCAATACTGTCTCTTGGGACATGGATTGTCACCTCTCTGGTGGGGGAGGAGCCTGAACTTGTGTGTGAGGTTGAGAGGTACCGGCTAGATATAGTTGGGCTCACCTCAATGCACATCATGGGCTCTGGAACCAATCTCCTCGAGAAGGACTGGACTTTATTCTACTCTGGAGTTGCCCATTGTGAGAGGCACCGAGCTAGTGTGGGTCTACCTTTGGCCTCCTGACTTGGTGCATGTGTGTTAGAGTTTACCCTGGTAGATAAGAGGGTAGCTTCCCTGCGCCTTTGGGTGGAGTGATGGGCTCGTCATTTGTGCTTATGCACCAAATGATTTTTCAGAGTACCCAGCCTGCTTGGAGTCCTTAGCGGGAGTGCTGGAAGGTGCTCCAGCTGGGGATTCCATTATTCTTTAATGCCCATGTGGGTAATGACAGTGTGACCTGGAGAGGCGTGATTGAGAGAAACGGTCTCTCCAATTTGAACCCGAGCGGTGTTCTGTTGTTGGACTTCTGTGCTAGTCACAGTTTGTCCATCACACCCTAGGTTGCAGATCGATAATTGACTTCGTAGTTGTGTCATCTGATCTGCGGTCGCATGTTTTGGACACTCAGGTGAAGAGATGAGCTGAACTGTCAACTGAAAACCACCTGGTAGTGAGTTGGAGCAGATGGTGGGGGAAGATGCTGGACAGACCCGGTAGACCCAAGCGTAATGAGGGTTTGCTGGGAACACCTGGCAGAGGAACCTGTCAGACAGATCTTCAACTAACACCTCCGGGAGAACTTCACCCACATCCCAGCCGAGGCAGGTGACATTGAGTCCGAGTGGGCCATGTTCCATGTTGTTGAAGCGGCTTCCTTGAGCTGTGGCTGCAAGGTTGTTGGTACTTCTGGTGGTGGCCATCCTCGAACTCGGTGGTGGACACTCCAGGTAAGGGAGGCTGTCAAGCTGAAGAAGGAGTCCTATCTGGCCTTGTTGGCTGGTAGGACTCCAGAGGCAGCTGAGGAGTATCGGCAAGCCAAGCAGGCCACAGCCCTGACTGTCGCTGAGGCAAAAGCTTGGATGTGGGAGGAGTTTGGTGAGGCCTTGGACAAAGACTCTTGATCAGCTCCAAGAAGATTCTGGCAAACAATCAGGTGGCTGAGGCAGGGGAAGCAGCACTTCACTAACACTGTGCTCAGTGAAGGTGGTGTGCTGTTGACCTAAACCAGTTGTCGGGAGGTGGAAGGAATACTTCTCGGACCTTCTCAATCCCACCGGCACATCTTTTATTGAGGAAGCAGAGTCTGAGAACTTTAGGGTTGGTCTGCCCATAACCGAAGCTGAGGTAGTTAAAAAGCTCCATGGCGGCTGGGCTTCAAGGGTGGATGAGATCCGCCCTGATTTCCACAAGTCTCTGGATGTTATAGGGCTATCCTGGTGGACACACCTTTGCAACATTGCGTGGACATCGAGGGCAGTGCCACTGGATTGGCAGACTGGGTTGATGGTTCCTCTATTTAAAAAGGGGGACTGGAGGGTGTGCTCCAGTTACAGGGGCATCACTCTCCTTAGCCTCCCCGGTAAGGTCTTTTCAGGGGTACTGGAGAAGAGAGTCTGATCTAAGCCTAGTTGAGTAAACAATTTACTCAACTCTGTTTAGTTGAATCAGTTTGGTTAAATAAACTCAACACTTCCTTTCTTAGAATGTGAGTAAAAATACTTTAACCTTCCCAATTATTGTGAGCAGTATTATTACTTTTACTTAAGTACTTTTCTTGTCAGTGAACTTGAACCCTGATTGAGTGATATCACAAAAAACAATATTTCCAAGTGTTGACCAACACTAAATCCAAAGACATGTTGGCGATTTGCAATATTTCAAAGGTTTTACATTTTAAAATGCCTTTTTATTTCCAATGTTCATTTTAAGATTTTTTTTCCTTTAATTGCATGTCTTGTTCTAGACTTTGGTTTTTAGTTATGAATCAGTAGTAGGTGTTAATAGAGTTTCAATCCTCTCCCTCTATGCCCCCCTACTCTTCTGTAGCATTAAGATGTTTCGCGCTTCATTTGCCTACATGCTGCGCAGACTTCATCTGTCACAGACCGACACCACAGAGAAATCATAATGTAAAACACTAATTAGCCCCGATCCTGACGAGAGTTCATTACTGAGTCAGCATGAAACTCTGCGCTCCCAAGATTCTTTTTTTTTTCTTTTTTTTTGGTTGACGAGTTCAGAGCAAGGAGGCGCAGGATTTTATATTTGGGCATTCGGGCGTGGTAGTGCAACAGAAAATCAAGTTTTGGCTGCTGTATAATGAGCCTGTGTGTGCGTGTGGCGTAAAGGTGGCTTGTTTGCATACGGCTGAGTGGATGTATGCAAATGAAGAAATAAAATCCCAGTTGGCGAGTGGCTGTTGTGGCTGCTGTTCAGACGAGAGGTTTTTTTTGTCTGTGATGGAAATATCTGACTCGCTGTTGAAAATGAAAACTCTATAATCTGGTTGTTTCAAGAAGATTGTGGAGCAGGTGCTTTCTGGTGTTTTAAAGAGTTTAACTGCTGGTTAGATTGGCAATTTTAGCTGCAGCAAACGGATGACTTTATGATCAAATTGCTTTCATTTCCTGCTATGCTTATATTTATTTGCTAGATCATTCTGTTACAAAAATATTTTCACCTAATGTACTTAAGCATAAAGTGGTAATGTCTGTTGGTTCAATAATCCAATAAGATATAATCTCTGTTTCCCCAAATTAAAATTGTTAACAAATCTACATATAGTAGGACATTGTTTATAATATTTGTACGAAACCCCTCCTCAAAAACTTGAAACTATCATTTTAGGTGTTAACTTAACTTAGATAAGCAACTATATTTTGACACATTAACACATAAACAAGGTGTAAGCAAGATATTTAACAAAAGAGAAGCAGAATAGCAAAGCTTCTGTCATGAAAAATCTCATTTTATATTATGAGTATTTGAATTAAAGGTCAAAGGTGTTTTTCTGGGAGGGTTGATACTTTTTATTATTCTCTAAAGAGAAAACTGTCAACATGGAAACTATGGTCTGTGACTTTGCGAGTTCTGTCAAGTAATAAGAGCTGCAAAAAAAACAAAAACCCTAAAACATCATTTTCACTCAGGGAAAAGTGTTTTTTCTCCAAACTGTGCTCAGATTAACCTCAGAATAGCTGCATGCATATTCAGTTTTGCCTGTGATAAATTTAGCCCAGACTGTTATCTGCTGTTGATATTTAACAAAGACTCAAACCGCTCTGCACTCGGCTGACATTTTTATTCTATCACACGAACAGAAAAGTACAACAAAGAATACCCAGGTGAAAAATCAAGCCTCGATAGTTAAAGATGCACCAAAATAACTGTTCTGCAGAGGTAATTAAATAAGCTGTTCATTTGCAGCAACAGATCACATTAAATGAGCTGAAAGGGAAGTTTTCTTCTCGTACTTAGTCTGAAATTATCTCATAGAAATATACATTTTTTTCTTTTTAGAGTAAACATGTCTGTTTTCTCAGTTACTCACACATTTAGAATAATAGGTAAAGAAAATTTAGATACACATTTGTTATGAAAGATCAGATGTAAATAACTTATGTGGCATTATGTTGGAAGAAATATGGAAAAACAGGAGACCATTCACACGTTTTAGAACTGCCTTTAACCCAGTGATTTTGGAAAAATGTAAAATGAAAGAAATGAACCAATTGTTTCAAATACTTTACTAAACCCACTGATTCTCTTTTTTTGGAGGTACATATAAAAATATATAACTCTGAGACAAAGTATATTTTAAGATTTTTTTATATTAATTGCAAAGAAATTGACAACATTTAACTGGAAGAACACAGAACTGATCTAGACATAGCTGAGTGTGTGAAATGGGTCTACATAATGGAAAAAATAACTGCAGGTTTACAACTGGAAATTGATATTTTTGATTAAGAAAAAGGTCACGTGTGACTCTGTATTTGAAGAAATGAATGTGAGATTTGGGCTAATGCAACAAATGTATTACAATAAAATGTCAGTGCTTGTGTAAAAAATACAAAAGTGGTTTGGATTCTTCTTGTATATGTGCCTCAATGCGTATTTATAAAATATTGCTTCTCTTACTTCAGTAAAGTCTCTGTTACCCACCCTAAGTAACTTCACTGAAAAAACAAACATGTTTTAACCAGAGACACACCTACAATTTTTGTTGGAGTGAGACATCTTGTTTGTACACAAGCTTTGTTATTTTAATGCTATTTTCTATCTGCTGAGACATTTGGAGGTTAAATGAATAATATGGTAAACCGTAGATATAGTCACTGGAAGTATTTTACTCAGTTTTAAATTTTGCAGTTAGAAAAAAAGGACTTGAAAAAGTGTTTCTTCTGCTGTAATTATTTTGTAATTGTGATTCAATGGTTTTGCCAGTCGACATCATTTTAAAGCATTAAATCTGATGTTATGATCAATAACTCTACTCAAGTAGCCTTTTTTACTCTTACTTGTATAATTTCTTGGACAGCTAATTTTTACTTTTACTTGAGTAAAAATATGTTAAAGTACTGCTACTTTTACTTGAGTACAATTTTTGGGTACTCTACCCATCTCATTTTTTTTTCTGCATGAAAAAACTAAAAAGTAAAAAAATAAAAATTGGCAAATATTTTTTTGAAATACGTAGATACACATTTTCAGTCAATACTGCATAGCATAAAACATACAGATAAAGAATATAGATAAAGTCTCTAAAATACTTCAATGTTTTATGCTATTTTCTTGTCTTTGGTGAAAATTTTTTATCAAATGAAATGGCAAACTTGCTTCCTACAAGAAAATGGTAAACATTTTCAACCTTTAAAAGTACATTTTGAAACCTAGCTGAGTTCGAAAAAGTTATTAATAGTTTCACACAAGCAACAGCAAATTTCTGTTGCCCCTAGATCAAACCTTTGCTTCTTAATGGAAATTATGGGAGTTTGCTGTTAAAATATTCACTATAACATAGAAAACCCCTTTGAGCAATAATCAGTAAATATATGGAAGACAACCAAGCCCCAACCATACTGTTCTGGATTTTTTTAAGAAGTACATTAAGAAATTTTGTGTTGGAGTTTCTAGAGAGAAAAACCAGTTCAACTGAAAAATCCGTTTTAATAAAATGCCTTTCAAAGTGTTTATATTTTATTTTTCTCGAGACACAGAGCTTTTCAGAAGTGCTGGCATAGCAGTTTGTTTCACATGTGGCCATTTCAATGATGCCAAAACCATATTGTTTCACTTTGTCTCACTTTATCCCAGTTTTGTTGCCATTCATTTTTGATCGTGAACTGAAAAGGCTAATTAATAACTGAAAAGAACCTGTCAAAGGTCAAACCAAAAGGTTGGAGGTGTTTTTTGAGTACATTACAAATAACTACATTTGAAGACTGCAAAACCTCAATGAAAAGTATTTAAAAAAAAATACTAGCTGACAATAATCCATCACTTGTCACCAACTTTCCAAAAAAGAAAAATATACGAACGCAGGATTAATTTAGCACAACAGTTGTCAGCATAACAATGTGTTTGAAAGTAGAGAAAGCATTTTAATGAAAGCTAATGTCTGCTTTACAGTTTAGGACTGTTGCACATTTCAAGTTTTTGCCTAAAAAAGCGACTGTATCCTTATGGTTGGGTGGTGAATTAAAGGTTACTCAATTCAAGTCCTGCATATGAAAAAAAACCTGGAATTAAAAATTCTACATACATTTTTATTTGTCAAATAGATCAAGGAGGAGGGCTGCGCAAGGTTCTGGGTCTATAACTGAGCTCACCCCCACCAGATCCACTCTATTACCCTTATTACCCACCTGCCCCCCACCCCCTCTGCATCTCAAGTCAATTTGGGACATCCCCTTGGCGTCAATACGCAAAACAAGGACTGCCTTAAGTCTGAACCTCCAGTCTCTGCAAATTTTGCACAACCAATCAGCCGGAACAAATACCAGCAGTGAGGAAGCATTGTTAAATCGCAAAACTAGAAACTTACATTCGTGCTCTTTTTGCACAGTCACTTATGTTACATATTCAATTTTATTATTTTTTTATAAATCTTAGCCACCTTTTCTTTTACACGCCTCAATGAATGTCCTGCCGTCCCCTTTCCTTTGGTATTCATTTGTCCAAGGGATGTAGTATTAATGCGCTGCGCTCTCCCAAACAAGCGCAGAGGATTGTGCCGGCAGGTGTCCCAGATGAGAACTCCATGTAAATGAATGAAATCACAAAGCGACAAATACAATAAACCCATCTGACGCCGGAGTTGTGAGGGGCTTTCAGCCGCAAGTTTTCCCTCCTCACACATTGGTATGCCTGTGTGCATGTCTTCTTCTTCTTCTTGTTTTTTTTTTTTTTTTTTTTGGGGGGGGATTTCTAAGTTTTGATCCAAAAGGTCAGCGGCAAACGCTGAGCGGCTCCAGTCAAATCAAATTAAAGTTAGGAAGCAAACATGATTAAACCGCAATTTGACTTTTGAGTGTGCATTTCTCCAAAGGGCCTACACGTCCCTCCCACGTCCGCCAACCCCCCACCTCTTCGCGGAACAGAAGAAAAGACAGACAGAGCAGGGACCGAAAAGCCTTTCTTCTCTGTCGTTTCTGTTGAGGGAAGAGAGATTTCATCCCCTTTTTGAAATTCACCAAATCTGTTACTGTGTGCATTATGCATGGATCCCCCCCCTCCTCTTCCTAGTTCAGTTGTGTGACTTCAATAGGCTTTCAGGACCATCAAAACAGAGAGGGAGAAGAGGTCACACGGTGTTGCGGGGAAAGTAACTCCCCAAGCTTATTTCTAAAATGGGATTTCAGGAAAACCCATAGACACATAAAAGCATTACAGTCAAACATCCCTTTCAATTTTACCCCCTTATTCTCATACTTCTTTTTCTCTTTCTCTCAGTTGTTTTCTCTCTCTCTCTCTCTCTTGCCTTCCTCACTTCTTCTCTTCCTGTGACTAAAGGCAGCCCACTCCTCTGCAGTGGCTGCCTGGCTCCCTGATTTGCTCGCTGCTCGGGGAGGATTTGCATAGACTGGCCCACTTGCCGCTATCTCCCCCCCTCCCCTCCCCTCCGTCCCTTCCTCCGTCCCATCATCTTCGCTTAGTTTCACCTGAGCCAGCTCCCATCCTCCTCTTCTTCTCCCGCTCTTCTCACTCCTGCCCCCCCCCCTTCCTTCCTCTCCATACCACCTCCTCCTTGCCAGCTCCTCATTTTCTCACACCTTATTTTTTCTCCCCCTTATTCTTTATCTGTCTGAAAATCTGTGTCTTGTGGAGTAACACAAAGAGCTATCAGTCTTCTCCTTGGGTTAACGAGCCAGACTGCTTCTCTTCTCCAGGGGGCCAAAAGAAAAGAAAAGAAAAAGAAGGGAAAAAGCTGGAGAAAAGAGGGGAGGGAGTGGGTGAAAAGTCTGACAATTGTCGGACATATGCTCAAAGGAAAGGGAAATAAAGATCTTCAGGTCACGTTGAGGTTCTGCTGAGGATGTGAGACGATAGAGAAACAGAGAGCTGACAGTTTTGGTCCGCGGCGGAGCGCGCAGAGTTCCGCATCTTCCCCGTCGCTCCCTCCCTCCGTCTCTCCCTCCTCCTCCGGGCTCGAAGCTGAAGCATTATCTGTGGCTTGACAGAGCAGAGCTGCGCAGAGCAGAGCGCTACAGCCTGTTTCCCACATCCCCTGTCGTTCTGTCCGCGCCCGCAGGTGAGGAAGGGGCGCGCGGGGGGACACGTTCCGGGTGTATCGCCAGCGGACGGGGCTTTGCGTGCGAGGGGGGCGCGAGCGCGCACGGACGCGGGCAGGTGATGCGGTCATCCAAAGAACAGCCACAGGGCGATCCTGCCGAGACAAGAAAGTAAAGACATATTGGATTGTGGTTCAAAGAGCCAGCGAGCAAGCGAAGACCAGCGGGATATCTGCTGCCTTCCAAAGCGCGGAGTCCACCAGACGAGCCTGAGCTGCAGGTTTATCGGAGGGGTCCCACATTAACGAGGATCTGTAGTTGTTTGGGGGTTATTTTTTTCTCCTCTGCTATGGAGTTTGCTGCCTTCCACTGGCTCCAGGAAAGTCACTTTTTCTGAGACCCGTGCACAGCTGCTTCACTTTCTTTTAAACATCCTGTGAGAGGGGCGGGAGGGCGTGAGCCATGCTCCCCAAAAGAAATCCCCAGGAGGGCCAGGTGCTCTGGATGTTGCCTCTGGCGGTGGGGTGGATGCTGCTGGCTTCTGTTTGCAGTTCCAAATCATCGTCTTCTGACCTTCATCTCCTGTCCCCAACCTCTGGTGCCCCCCTGCCCTCTGCCCTGCCCCGGCCTGATCACCCTCAAGGCCTTCAAGGGCCACGGCATCACCAGCCCCCTGTGCCGATTTACCGCTCCCCGACTGGACTCCGAGCTGGTCATGGTGAGTCCCCCTCAACACCTTTTGTATGTCACTTTTCTCACCTTCCTGTCTGCCTCTACCTCCTCTGTCCATTTATCTTCCTGACTGATGAGAGTGAAACCGAGCCACCTCTCTATCATCTATCTCTCTCTATAACTAGCTCTCTTCCGTCCTCAAAATCCCTCTGACTTTATCTTTCATTCCTCCCTCTCACCCTTCCCTCTTTCCTTCCACCACGGGGCAGACGGCTAATGATAGCTGACAGTTGCTCTGCATCACGGAGTCGTACAGCGTCTATGAAATTATAGCTTTAATTGTCAGTGAGGAGCACTGACAAGCAAAGCACCCATGGTGACTCTATCAGCAGAGGAGCAAACAGTGACTCTGAATGATCCGGGTCCCACACGGGTTCATACTCCTGTAATTGATGATTGATGGACAGTCGAGGGAAGGAAGATGGTTCTCTATGTCCTTAATGAGTGTGGTACAAATCCTGTCTTCTGTCACAGGGCTCGGCCTTATCCATGTCAGGGTTCTGTTTGACACAATGCATTACTGACCTTTTTTTTTTTTTTTTTGACGCAGACTTAAAATTGGGCAGAAGGTGTTCTCGTCTGACAGCAGCGAGAGCTCTTCGTCTCTGCAATTTACACACTCAAAAGGGAAAATTAAAACTGTCAGTCAACTGCTTTTATTGGTTATTTTGAAACGGGATACGTATTTGAGATCCGTTTTTGCCATTTGGTGGACAATCAGTGGATATTTCATGAACCATGCACTGCATTTATTTGTGGGTCTTACCTCTACTTTCATAAAAGCTGTATTTTAAAGAAACTTTTACTCCATATGGTTGTATATTCAGATTCTAGTTCACACTTGTAGGGGTCACCCTGAGGGGGAAAAAACATTTTTTGATTTATCTTGATTAAAGAAAATAAAATGTCTCTTTTGAGGGAGGTCTTCGGAGACCAGGGTCAAAGACAGGTGGAAATGTTTTTTCCCCCTCAGGGTGACCCCTACACACTGTTTGGTTTGGCCTTGTCCTTGTTTTTCCACCTCCACCAGTATTCCAGTTATTCTTCTTTTTTTTTCTTCTTTTTGTGGTTTTGTTTTTCATTTTCTTCACACTACATCCACTGGGTCCCACGGGGGTATTGAATGTGTTAAAGTAAATTTGAGCCAGGTCTGACTCCTTATAACAGGTCAATGGGTAATTTTTAGCACGTTAAGAACAATCGATGCAGAACAGCTTGACTGGCAGAGAAGGTGGGAGAGAGGAGACTTTGCATCAATAATGTGATGGGGTTACTGGACTTGGTGACAAATACTACAGTATTTATTTTTAAAACAATCCAGTTTTTTACAACACATAAAAAATATATCAAAAGAACAAATTAATAAATTAGAAATAATGTTCTGTCTGTCCCACATTTTATTTACAATGCATTAATAATGTGAGACTCTTGTTTGTCCGTTGCATTGCTGCAGGCCTCAGATTCAGAGTTTTCTAACAGCATATTTGTTGGTTCAGGTTGGTTCTGGTTGACTTTTGTGTAAATTTGCATGCAGTATGTGGTGACTCAGTGCAGAGTGAGATAAGAGATGAAATCAAGAGATTAGTAGACGTGCGTGTGTTGCCTATTTACAATTCAGCAGCAGCAGACTGACCCTTTTTGGCATGATTGTAATTACTGATTCAGATGAGAGTTTGGAAGAAAACAACGAAATGATAAAAGTCCTTTACAAAGACACACACACACACACACACACACACACACACACACACACATACACACACACAGTATATATGTGTTATATTTTAAAGCCAGTTCGTATTTGAATCAATCAGCTCATTATGTCTTTGCTCATTTTTTGTCAAACATTGTCATTTCATTGTTTTCAGGATGTGATATTTTCCCATTTAATGTTCTTTTTATACATTCTTGTAGGCCTCCACTACATTAATGTGGATTTCTGTATTTATTGTGATTTTCTATTGCATTTGCTCCTCTTCACAAAAACAATTTTTGGTATAAAAAAAAGATGGTTAAATACACTTTCCAAAATGGAGATAAAAAATAAATATATAAAACTTGATGTAATAAATCATTTTGTGAGCTGAAATTTTGAGCAACATTTTAGCCAATCATACCCACTGCCACTGTGCTGCAGAAACCAAACAACAATGGATCCGATTGGTTTTTGTGATCATTTTTTTTGTATGCCTGTCTTTGTCTTTTAACTATTGTTATTCAGTTTTGAATATGTGCTGAATAACTAAAAGAGATTTTTGCTAAAGGAATAAATGAACAAATATATAAATAAAATAATCTATCTAAGTTAAGATCTATATATATA
>JAUBOC010000071.1:17072252-17088896 GCA_032275365.1 Anablepsoides cearensis
GGCTGAAAAATAATTACTCAAGTAAAGTACAGAAACCCAAAATTTCTACTTAAGTACAGTAAAGAAGTATTTGTACTTAGTTACTTTACAACTCTGATTTTCAGCAGCCATGTCTCTTTGTGAAAGATACAGACATTGTTGGAGTCAGATTATAAATTAATCTGCTGTTTTTGTTTTTAACTCTTCAGAGGTACCCAACATTTATTATATTTTGTGAATGCTTAATTCAAAGAGTATACCTCCATGGTTCGGTTTAAAAGGTTATTTTTTCATATTAGCCTACTAGTATTTACGAGATGCCATTGAATGCCCTATGTGAATGTCTGAAAACTGATTGTTCACTCTGTCCCAGTATACGTGACATAACTCATATCATCATATGTCACTGGGTGTGGGAGGAATCAGTTTTAAATGTTGAGCATAAAAAAAATAATTTTTTTGAACAAAGACTAACTCCAGTCATCATCTGTGCAATATAGCTCCAACATATACTGTTAAGAACTTAAACCTAACTGCAAGTGACTGAAAAATCAAATTCATTTAAAATTGAATTAAATTACTTCAGGCTTGTTCATGTTAACAGTTAACAGTTAAGTCTCTGCATGGAAATGACAGCAAGAAATACTGTGTGACCACACATTAACTGTTTCATGGCCATGAGTTATTATGTCGTGGCCATGGATTATTTTTGTTTTTATCCAATGTCACTAAACCCGCTTTGAATTTTGATTTAATTTAGGTGTTCTATAAACGTGTGTTTTAAATGACCATGCCGTATTTGGAGCCTTAATTCTGGTTTGGTTTTCTCTGTGTGCTTTAGGAAGGATCTTGTCTGGTTAACAAGGGGAAAGAGACCTAGCATTTGTTTTTGTTTTGTTTTTTTGTTTTTTTTTCCGTTTTCCTGTTGCAACAAAATCTAACCGAAACCTAAAATTGATGTATGCATCAAATCATGATTTATGTGCAACAACAAACCCCAAACAGAATATATAGCAATGGTTAAAATTTATTTCCCTCATGGTGACAAGAACACATCAATAACCGGTATTTCAAAAGTATTTCTTCACCTGAGTAGGTTGTGGAGAAGGCCTTACATCACACTGAAAAGTATGTGTTTTTTCGAGGTATGAAAAATGCATTTGACCCCTCAGTCTCTTGTAAAATGCATAAATCCTGGTAAGGAGGCTGTATAATAATTTATACCACATGTAGCACATAAAGAAATTATTCCAATGATGAACCAGGAGTACCGGGCGTTCTCTGTCTACTTCGGGGGGGGACGTGCATTAACTCAGGCATCATACAGCACACTTGTAGAATAGAAATGATATTGCCTTCTGGCTGTTCCTGACTGGTGCAGAGCAGAATTAAAAAAAAAAGAGTGAAGAATGAGGGGACTGTGGACCGAGGAGGAGAATTCTGTTTTTTTTTTGGCATCTCAGAAGAAGCTACGACAAGCTGGACTCTCATTTGAAAAGACTCCTCGCCCATCCCTCTTCATCCTTCTCCCTGCTCAACTTCTCGCCCTGTTTTTTTTTTTTTCTTTGTGTGTGTGTGTGTGTGTGTGTGTGTGTGTGTGTGTGTGTGTGTGTGTGTGTGTGTGTGTGTGTGTGTGTGTTTCTCGCTGCTCTCTGTTTTGTGCTCTGGACAGCAAATCGATTGGGAAAACCTGCACTGGGGACTTAATTGTGTTGTTCTTTTAGTATTTCTTTTGTTTCTTTCTGCCCCTCTTTTTGCCTTTATGCTCAAACGTTTGTGCCTAGCAGCAGACAGGGATGTTTTTTCATACTAGGAGGGAAATAAGTAAAAGAGAAGGGGTTAAGCAGTAAAACAAAAGAAGATCAAATTAAAAAATGTGAAAGCGATGTTGGAAATGTTGTGACATTGACATGGCAGTGGCTGCCCTCCTGTATTTCCAGCTTATCCTGACCTTTTTCTCTCTGCCAGCTCAGCTTACAGCATCGCTAGTTTTTTACCTCCTCCCTCTCCTTCTCCATATTTCTTTTCTTTCAAAACATATAGACAAACATCCTTTTTTTTCCCACAGAGCTATTTACTCCGCCGTATCTCTGTTTTCACTAAATCTGCTTGCTCTGCAAATGTGACGCAGGAAGACAGAAATGCATCCTTGAAAATCGCTGTTTGCTTTTCCCCATTTGATCTCAGTCAGGTCTTGGCTTATTGATTATATTTTTGTTCTCTAGTTCTGCTTTTTATCAGCACAGTCACAACAAGACAGTCTTTAAAAGGATAGCTTAGAGTTTTTGAAGTGGTGCTTTGTGGATCGGTTATAAGCACTTCATATCTTACCTGTTGTAGTTTTTGTTTTCTTTTTGATAACCTCAGCTTGAAAAGTTTAATTCTGGCCAGATTGATGAGCTAAGAACAATATAAAGCTTTAACACCACAGTTTATGTAACAGTACCCAGTTTTTACCGACAGGAATGCAGTATTTCTGCTGGAGTAAATCTGAAATTCAAAACACTGTTGAGGTTTATGAAATAGGGTGATATGAATTCATTTTTTTGAGACTGGAGTTGTTTTAACACTACAGCGGTCCACTTTGTACACATTTAAAGTAGACGCTAACTCGTCAGTCGTATCTGAATTAATTATTAAATTTTTAAATGTTTTTTTTTGTGGCAAAGTAGGTATAACAGATAATATCTGTTCATAACGTTTCTACACAGCCTCACTTTAAAACGTGATTATTTTTTGTTGCTTTAATAGCAGTAATTATTGTTGGTTCTCAGTAACATAGGAGGAGATACTGATCCAAGCTTGTAAATTGTTTTTTTTTTTTACCTTTTTTCTTTTTTTTTTTTGTTAATTTTCTTTTTGTCTCTTTCTGCTTTTCATTCCAAAGCCAACTTTAAATGACTTTGTTCTTGTGTCAAGTTTGTCTCCATGGATACATGAACAAAGCCCCCGGGAGATTAAACCAAATGAAGACTTTCTTCAGAGGTCATGAATTGTATTGAACGTGACCCACAGTGACATCATAAGGTTAACTAATGGGCTATTTCTCAAATGACTCCACCTTTTACTGACTTCTCCTCCGAACTCATTGTACTCTCCATCCCAACTGTTGGCAACACGGGAGCACATTTGTTTCCTTTTTTTTTTTTTTTGTTTTTCAAGTATTTTCTCATTCAGATCCACTCCTTGGACTTGTTCGCCTGCAGTCGTGCTTTTCATTGAAACACTGGGAGACTATTAGATGCATTTGCACCGCAGACTGTGACCTTGAGGGAAACCAGATGAATGATTCACTGCTGGTTTTCCAGGATGAAAAGGACCACCCTTTGTCATGCTCACACCTCACCTCGGGATGTGTCTTTTGGCGGTAATTAGCACTCCAGTGATTGATTTCAAATTCTAAGAGATTTTTTTTGGTGTATTTGAAAATAAGCATGAGCAATTTCTTATATGATGTATTTTATAATAGCCATAGATTTAATAGAGGAAGGAAAAAATGTGAAAAACATGTCTTTGTATGGGTTTTTCTATTTATTCTAGTGGCTCATTATTTCTAGCACAGGACAACAGGCAAAATAAACAGTGTAGGTAAATTCTTCGACAGTCAAAGCACTTAAAGCTGAAGCTGGATGTCTAGACAAACATGTTTCCACAGACATATACACAACCAGCAGACAATCCACCCCCTGATAAATTTGTTTACTGCCAAGCAAATATGATCTTTGTAATCCTCTCCATCTTGGCCAGTGAGGGACTGGATAAATATCTCTGGCCCTGCCACGTTTTCAGAGCAGTATTTCTATTTCATTGTGCTTTATCGTCGCAGAGAGGAGAGGGGGGCTGCAGACTGAGAATGAAGCATGGTGATGCAAACTGTGAATAACTAAGAGAGATGGAGAACTGTTTGGAGAGGAGGAATCATCAGAGCGGTGGTGGATAAAGAGAGGGGAGGATGGAGAGAGTGGAAGAGAGGTCCAGCAGAGAGGCAGACAGAAGAAGAGAGATTGGGAACCTCTTCTAACCCACTCCAGCCCAGCCTAAAGTAGCTAATGGGCTTGCCCAGATGCACCGAGTGGATATTGCGTTGGGACTTCCTGCAGTCCCTGAGCAAACAGACAGCCAGGGTTGGCTGAGGCTCGCCGGCCAGCCGGAAACATGATATCATCTCCATAGCATCTCTGATTTGGACAGCCAGCCAGAACTAGGAAAAAAAGAGCGGGTGAAACTGTCACATTCCTAATTTTTGGCAGCCCCTATGACAGAACACCTGCAGGAAGAGTCGACTGGCCGTCCCCAAACATGTTTCAACACGTATGTTTTGTGCTCTGACATGCCTTCTTACTTGTAGAAGTATGGCCAAGCTTCTGAGAGGTGACAACTCCATGCACACGCTTTCTTCACCCACGCCTTTCACATGGAGCTAAAAACTGCAGGACGGGCTGCTTCCTATTTTGACACTCTTGCTTCCTATTTTAGTATAAGCGTCACACAGCTTGTAGAGCTGAGGAGGACCGTGGATCCAATGGACGCAGCTTAGACCCTGGGAGCTTGAGTAGACTGTCGAAACCTGAAGCCTCAGGAGCCAAATCATTCATACTTAGGTAGAAAATAGGCGAAATGTAGCTTTGGTCCCAAGTAATTCAATTCATTTTATTTATATAGTGCCAAGTCACAACATAAGTCATTTTAGGGCACTGTACACAAAAACATCTGCCTTGACCGGCTGGGTTTGGGAAGATAGGAAAGAGTCACAGATTTGTTTTAGTTTTTTAAGTTTTTTTATCTGAGTAATTAAAGAATATATCTCTTTTTCTAAATATATTAAAAAAGGCTATTTAACTAAATTGCGCAGGGGCCCACAGTTACTCAAAGACAACCGCTCCGGGGCAGGGCATTGTCCTATCATGCATTATGTAAAATAACAAGTATTACTTTTTTAAATGTTTGTTTTTTTGCATTGAATCATAAATTAAAAAAAATTACAGTTGATTTTAAAAAATCTAATATGGGGCCAGACATGGCTGCAGTTGTTTAGCCCTGTATTAAAACACATAAGAACTGAAGAGAAAATCTGAATTTTGCTTACTTTGCAAAGTATTTCAAATAAATCTCTTTAGCAATCTGTTTGTGGTTGGGGGAAGTGTCAGGGATGACTCTCAGCTACCACCACACCAAATTTTAGCTCAGTGGAAGTAAAAAAATCACCAAGTTTTGTTTGTTTTTGTACTTGATTTGCATCCAAAAAGTAACATCTGAGACTTCAAATAAAACCTGCAGCATCTACTGGTTGATGAGCTACTTAAAGTGCCTGTGACATGCATATCCATGATATACAAAAAGTCAAAGAAAATATATTTATATTGAAGAAACTTGCCATAATACACATGATTTTACCCTTTATGTCACATAATTGGCATATTTTCTTTTGAATTTGGCTCAGCTAAAATGAAACAGGAAGTGACATCAAAGGGGAACTCTTTGGGAAAGAAAACTCCCTGGTTTTTGATTATTTAAACAATATTATTTGAACTATGACTCTTTCTCATCTCTCTATGATAGAGATTAAAATAATCTAAAGAAACATCAGATTCTTCTCTTCAGTCTGTGTTGTTAGCCATTTTAGCTGTTTACATGCAGACATTCCCCTTTGACATCACTTTGACATCACTTCCACAGAATGTCTACCAACGATTGTTCTAGAAAGCAGCATGTTTTTTTTTTATTCTGCACCAGTTTGGTGAGTAAAACCATGTGTCACATTAACACAGTGAGGAAAGAAGGCAGACCTCCACCTCACTCGGGTCTTACATAACCAACTTTAAAGCCCATCTCATCCGATGATTCATCCCACTTTACAGGGCACTTAGCGGATATGGATAATTCATATGGATCTGAAAAGCCCCCCAGGGCACTTTTGATGTAAACAATGTATGTCCCATATTTGTCAGAATGAAGAGTGCAAGGAGCAATTCAGCCCAGCTAGCAGCATGAAACTGCAAACCTCCCCTCCTGAGGAAGATTGATTAGCTGCTCATTACTCCATGCATGCTGGTGCTCGTGTGTGTGTGTGCGTGTGTGTGTGTGTGAGAGAGTGGGTGAGGATAGGCAGTGAGAGAGGGTGTTTCCTTGATTTGATTTATCAAGTGCTCAAAAGCCAGCCAGAGGCTTAATCACAGCAATGATACCATGCCAGGCTATTATCCACTGCTTCATTTGAAGATGCTGACTCTGACTTTAGATTGGAGGCTGCACCTCTAAAAAAAGAAGCTTGTGCTATATAAAAAACTTTTTTCTTTCTTATTAATGCCCAAATATGTTTTATTATTTGCGTGTTTCAGTCCTGTTTTGCGGCAAGAAGAATAAATCACAAACACGTTGAATGGCCTTTCCGTACATACAATCCAGTCTTGTTTTGTTCTGTTTCTTTTGCTATTAAAAAAAAATCCCCGCTCCCCTTCCAGTTCTCCATCACTCACATTCAATTATCTAACTCTATGGTCACGACTGTAAAGTTAAAGATGCTATCAGACTCAGACATGTATGCAAAAAGTCTTTAATTTCTCTTTTAATTGATTTTTTTCCCTCGTTACGGCCGTCCTCCAGCCGCCACATTCGATCCCTCGCTTTCCTCCTGCCTCCCTCCCCATCCTTATCAGTGCTGAATTTAAACTAAGCTCACGTTGTTTCCCCCACAAAGACCATCCATCTGGTCATTCTCTGCAAGTCCACGTTGTACTTTTAATTTTGAAATAAAGAAAAAGTTGAAAAAAATGTTAACAAGCTCATTAAAAGCAGCCATGGTAATAGGGGAGAACTTTGCATGGTAAATTTCTCGTAAGGTGTTTCAGCTAATTGCATCAGTATAAGAACATCGTGATGCCATACTCGCCAGCACAATGCCTGAGAATTTATTTATTTATTTTATTTTTTTCATTTGCACCACAATTGCTTCTGCTTTGCTTGTTTTTGATCACCGAGCTGCTGTCAGCGAAGCATCTCAAACCTCGGGCTGCTCGAAGGCTTTTAATGTGAAATGTCTCTGCAGGAAACGTAGAGTTTAATTAGCCGGAGCATAGCAGTGATCAAACAAAAACTGAAAGTGGAAATGGCAGAAAAACATATTGTAATGGAAATATTACTCTTTTAGAGAATAAAGTTATCACAGGTTGTGAATAGAATAAAACTTTAAAAAGATTGTTTTTTTTCTGAGGTAGGAATTGTAATCAGTTTGGGAGAAACTACTTTGACAGAACAACTTTGCCGGTAAGTACCGGGAGAAGTTGAACCATACACAACCATAAGTTAACTTTAATTGACTTTGCTGAAGCAACTTCCACTTCAATTGTAGTTAAAAAAAATTGACCATATACAGTATTTGTCACCCAAATCAAGTTATAGCTAGAATAATTTGTCACAATTTGTTTTTATTAAATATATGCTAACAAATTCTATTTCACCACAGAACAAGTGTTAAACAAGCTCACTGTCAGGTTAGTTATCTGTATGCCTAATCTAACTTTATACTTGCAATCTGGTTACTCTCAAAAATATTTCAAGTTTTTTTTTTTCTAGGCATATAGTTCAATTCTATACCACAATAATGTTTAGTTGCTCTGAAAATACTAAATATAGCAAAAAATAAATTTGACTTTGCATCATTGTCTAATCTAAACACCTGTTGAAATTGGCCTCTGCCTCTTTAGGAACATCCTACCATTTCAGGCATTCCCACTTCAGCGAGTTGTCACAACATTGGTTCTAGGAATGGTGCTGTGTGGGGTGGGAGCTCGGCTGTGGACTGAGCTCAAAGGAGGAGCTTTGTGTAAAGAGGCGGGGCTTTGTACCAGCAAGTGTTGAGGCAGCTCCACACGGCCATCACAGGAGATTCAAAGATTTCTCGAACATAAATGAGTCAAAGCAACACTGAGATTTGGTGAGAGGATGACAATATAACATGAAAAAAGTTGGCAATATAGTGTATATAGCATTTTTAACAGGTAATTTAAAATAAACAGAACCAACTCTTTAAAAAAAGATGAATAACTTTTTACAAAAATATTTCTCCAGACAAACATTTGATTTGATACACGTGATTGTGTAGTGCTTTGTAATTACAGTGTATTACAGTGACAATTTTCACTGCCAGAGTACATGAAGGAAAATAAGAGGAATAAGAAAACAAAAAGACCAAAGTTCTTTTAGATTTTAGATTCATTAAAGTACTTTGTTGTTAGATCTGCAAGCAAACCAAGAAGAACAAATTTTTTGGCAATCTTAAAACTTGTTTGTTATGCAAGCATATTCATATTTAAGTCACTCAAACATGAGCTTTAGTTGATTTTTTTTCTTTGTTTTGTGTGTTAACAAATGACTCAACAGTTTTTGTGACTCAAATAGAAAAAGCTCAGTTTCACATTCCTATGCAGGCTGTTAGAATAGGCAGTATGTGGTACAGATTACCAATCTTTGAGAGCAGCAGAGAAAAAGGGCTTATTTGCTACAATATCTCCCCCCAGCTCCATAGACATAAGCTGCGTGTCTGCTGAATGGAATTCAACACTGATGCCCACGCTTGATTTGTCACCAGCGTTAATTCCTCAAACTATAATGACAAGTCACTCATTTTCATAAATAGCCCCCTGTCCGGTATTTATATGTTTCCCTTCTTTATCCATGATGTTCTTTCCTCCTTATCTCCTGTCCAATTTTCTTGTTTTATCTCTGCTTTTCATTCTAGACACCACCCCACCACCCCCAGCCCTCCATTCCTTCCATCCAAGCTCGACGTTGATCCGCATTTGTGACAGCATCTGAGTGAATTAACGCAATGCTGCCACTGTGTGCAGACATCCAGTGTAGTCAGCCCCCATTCTGTCGATCTGGCCAAGCTGGAGCTGAGTTTATCACTGTCTTTTAGAAGAAAGAACACTGTAACTGCATAGAGTACCTATCGTGGTAATCCAGACAACATAGCTGCTGCTTTAAAATGTCAAAGCTTCTGTATGCATGTGATTCTGGAAATACATTCAGAGCTCCAAACAGTCACCATAAAGTGAATTAATGTGTCAGCTGACCTTATTGTTTTGAGCTGGGGAGGCGTATAGACCTTAGTGTTTCTCAGTGGGGAAAAAACTGCATCTATTTACCTGTGGAACAGGCAGGAGTGATGAGCAAAAACAGGTGATTATTGAGGTTGGCATTGAACACAGAATGCAGAATCAATATTGAAGTGCTGTATTGATCCTTATGGTAGTTGTTGATGAAGTGAGAAAAGACTCTTTGTGCCAATGGGGAAATGATTGCAGGACAATAATTCAGTCAACAGGTTTTTCTGAGAGGATAGGGGCAGTTATGCAGGGACAGATCAGGCCTTCTGGCATCATTTTATCTCAACTTTGGCATTGTTGAGTTGCCGTGTTGTGTTCTTTGCTATCACTCTATGTACAAACTTGTTAGATGTCTGAATTATTAAAGCCTACCCATTGTTATTTTGATCTCAGGGGGGATTCCTGTGCTCTATGGGGCTTTAATCCTGCAGATGTTTAAACACATTGGGGATTATAAAGTTAAGATTCATGTTTAATATTCTGGGAACTTATTCGCAATGTTTCCTGTCAAAGATAAGTGAGATTTCCTTGAGGCACTGACTGATGTTTTACCAGGTCAATGTTATTTTTCGCCTCAGGATTTGAGATTTTAATAAAGCAAAACAATGTGCTTTCGAAGCTGTACACTTCAGTCCTTATTTGAAATAGTTTCCCTTTGTTGTTTTTGCACTGATTATGTTGTGGTCATTTATAATCCTTAAAACTCTGTTTCAGGTCTTTTTAGCTCCTGCTTTAGATATGATGCTTTCCTTATTCAACAGGGACTCTGTTTAAAGCTGTGAGCTGTTTAAAATGATAGGTTGATCATTTTGAAAGCGTGTTCTTCCAACAGTTATGTTAGCACATAAAACAACTTTTATTTAAAGTGTAAAGTAAAACATCTGCATTGTTGACACCAATCATGAACCAAACACCTTTCATGCTACTGTATGTGCTCACACTACTAAATTTATCAGTCTGCCTGATCTCATGTAGGTGTATAACAAGCAAAAACATTATAGTTTGTTGGTGGTTGTTGTTAAAACCTAAACCAAAAACCTTAAGGCAGAACTCCAACTACAGTGTCCTTCATTGGTTTTTCCCATTATTAAAGAAATGTGCTCAATCACAGCTTTCTTTTGGAGTTTTCATAATTACTTTAATGTAGGAATAAGTTTGGTTAACACCCTGAGAGGCCTCAGAGCTATTTAGTCCCAAAGCCCCACCTGTTGCACGCAATCACTAGAAAATTTTGCATTTCAAAGCAGCCGTCGTGGCTTCCGCCGTGTGATTTTTCCGATGCACTTTTCCTGAGAAAAATGAAACAAATCTATAATGTCAGTACTTGAGTCAAAACTTCAAAAGAAAGTACAAACCCTCGCAGAACAGTCCCAAACTTGGGGGAAATCTGGTCCGGCCTGGTTTCCAGCAGGCACTCAGCTAAATCGGAGCTGGCAGGTGTGGCGCTTGCAGCCCACTTTCCTGTCTTATGAAATACTGTCACTCCTTTGTTTCAGACCGCCTCCGACTGTGTGTATGTGTGCGTCCGTGCAGACCGACCTCGCACGCATTGCCACACACATAGGAGCATTTCTCTTCCTGAAATACACCCTAAGGTCGATGCACCTCCAAACTCCTGTACATCCACACGCAGGTAAACGTCTGCGAGATGTTTGCAGATGGAGTACAGTTTTATTTTTGTTCTTACAGTAGCTCGTCATCGCGGGCAAGTACGAATCAAAAACGACAGACGAGGCTACTGATTAGCTCTGTCGCTCAGAAAATATACGCGTGCCCTTTTCAACGCTGGACACCTCCTCGTCTGATGGAAACAAGCCCTACTAATCAGCTGCAAACAGTTGGTGTGCTGCCTGCACTTTGATGCCACACGAACTGAAGCGCGTGGGCGAGCAAATTGATATGTTTATGTGTGCGCTTGTGTGGGGTGGTGCTGAATGTGCCTGCGCTTTCACCTCAAGCTGAAGGATACATCAAAGCGGCACGCATTACCCAAGCCCATTTGGTGTACAATTGTGACAGAAACAACCTTTTAGAGGTGTGCAAATATAGGAGTAATTATGAAAATTATGCACGGTAAAGATGCCTCCACGTTGTTAGCGCTTCAAATTCATGCCAAGCACTTAATGAGAAGTCGGCGTACACGGTAGCAGGCAGCAAGAAAGCAATCGGATGGCTGCGAGTTGCTTCAACAGCAACATATTTATACATATATATAAGTAACAACAAATATAAATGTCTCTGGCACAGGTCAGGAACTCTTTTGAACCACCAATATATTACCATTGCTTTGGTTTTTAGTTCAGTTTTTACGTTCCGACTTTTATCTTCAAAAATATGTGGATGAAATAGTGCAAAAGAAAAAAGATGGCGAAAACAGAAAAAAAAATGTATTTCAAAAAAAGAGAAAAGGTCTAATTCTGCAAGAGTGACTTTGCTTTATGCATACTCTTGGCCAAACATTAAAGCATACATGTCAAACCACCCTCTGGCAATCACCCGTTTTATTGGCCCTCGTATTCTCCGAGTATTCATTTGTCATGGATATGATGCAGGGCAGTGGCCATTAAAGTGTCTCCAGTTTTCTAGTTAGAGCTCTATGAGCAGGAAGCAAAGAGCCTATCACTTTGCCCTTTTATCTGCGTGCAGCTCTCAAATGGAGTGGAGACATTCAATTTAAAGACTGGTGTCTGGTAGAAGCCTGCGACTTCCATTAACTCTGTTCCTCTGAAGTAGCTGGTAAGGTACAGCATCAAAGAACTTTAATTATCCTGCCCTGCAATGACAGAGACAAAGTGATAAATTTGAGGCAGGGAAAAAAAAAAGAATCTATACAGCCAGAGAGATGGAGAAAGGACGACAGGTAAAGATGTGAAAAGACGTGAAAGGGAGTATGGATTATCTGCCATATTATTAGCTGATCTGCTTTATTCTCTTCCTTTTAGCTCTTGAAGGACCCTCAAGTTTTTAAATTGCTTCCCTGCTGTCATTATCGGCCTTTTGATTGGATTGAGGAGTCCTGCTGAGATGTGCCATTCCAAAATAATTGACAGCTCTAGATGGCATTGTTATTACATTTTCATTTGGTCCTAATCATCGATAGAATATATCCAACAAAACTGAAGCATATTCACATTTATTAAAACCTTCAATTGCTGAGGCAAAATGGTAGTCTGTGCAAATATATATGGATACAAAGAAAGAAAACTGAGGGAAGGAAGATGGATCTTTCTGTGGAAATAAAACGGGAGAGAAAAAGGAAGCCAATTTTTTGCTCTTTTTTTTGGAGTGGGACATTCAGACAAAGAGGTAGAGCGGAAGGTGGTCTATTGGGAGATTGGCGATAAAGGTCAGGGACAGGAAGATGGCTCTAGCACAAGGACATAATTGGCAAAGCAAAGATACACTTCAGCTCAAACACGTGCACACAAAGCCATAGAGGTTGGCCTGTTGTAGCTGGACAAGAAAGTTAAAGCTGTTTTTGTCAGAAAAGATTACGAAAAAAATGTGCAAAAGTCTTTACAGGGATTGTTTGACTGTTTATTGCTTTGGTTTCCATCTCTTCCCGACTTTGCAACTCCTGGAGGATTATTGTCCTTTTTTCCGAGTCCCTTGTGCCACATTCTCTTCCCCATTTCTCTCTATGTGCTTTTCATTGCATTTCATATCCAAATCACTTATAAAGGTTCCTCTCAGCAACATTTCACCATCGTCATCAAAACTTTGATAAAATTGATTTTCTTCTCTTTTTTTTACCCCCTCCCTTGTGATCTCTGTCCTGAAGTAGCTGCAGACGTTCAGAGAGCTGCAGCGCTAACAGAATACCAATGCTGTTCAGGGGTGCTATTCCCTAAACTCAGTTACTTTCAGGATTGGGTTTTCTTCTGGCAGTATTTCACTGGGCTGCAACTGATGGCAACTAGTTTGCAAATGGGGACCTCCAAAATGCCTCAACATTCAGGAGAGGGGTGTGGGTATCAGATTCCTCAGGAGTCGGCAGGTCTGGGTACAAAACAAGCCAAAGCAGGTATAATGTGGGGAAAAGGTAGACGACAAAATAATGTGCTTGATATAGAAAATAGTTTTGCAAGCAGTGCAGATAAAAATAGAAAATAAACTGCAAAAGCTTGCAAAACATGCACTACATGACTGGTCACTTGAGTCAGGATATATTTTATTGTCATTGTACCAACTACAATGAAATTAGGTGTTCCCCTATGGTGTCACGATATAAAGAGGATAATAAATGAAAGGGGTAAATGTATTTCCAAGATAAAACTTAATAAAGGTACAGCCCCCTTTTCACATTTAAGGGGTTATTGCACATTAATATTGCACTTGCTTGGAAACATCAAGTATTCAGTAAAACGGCAATTGCAATTTTACCTTTTTTCTTACTACTTCAGTCGATACTGGTTTATCTCTGATGCTGGTTGAGTTTCAAGCAATGCCTGTGCACTGCACTGAAAAGCATCTGCAATGCACTTGCTGTATATAGAGCGTCACCAATGACCACCATCATCAATGCTTTCTTTGCTAAAACATATTGAAAAGTCATTCTTTAGTAGCTTCAAAGGCATTTGCATCAGAAAGTGACTCTTAATCAGCCCCTGTGCCTAATTCCATGCTCACGTCTACATGGAGGCGATGCAAAGGAAAAGTGAGTACAGGATATATACTAGGAGACAGGCTTTGCCATTGGGGAGGGTGGGAGTATTGCCCAAACAAACAATCCAGAGCCATTGATTCAATGTGACGGCTGTAAGTGGTTGTTAGTGAGGAAATAGCCAAACCCTCATTGGCTAACACTTAAAAATTGCTCACTTAGGTTTGCACAAGTTTATACACTGTCAGCAGCAGAGCTCAGCACAGCTTTGTTTCTGGACCTAAGGGTGTATTAAAAGATCCCTTTTTTTAGTCGAGATTAGTGGTTCCCAAAGTTTGTGTTAGGACCCTACAGTAGGCAGGGAAACACCAACTTTAGTGTCTAGAGAGGATTTTTTTAAGAAATAAAAATCAAATTTAAAATGTCTGCTTATCTTTAACCTTTCCAAGAGACAAATGAATAGGAATGGCCAAATATTTAAGATTATTAGTGTTAATAAATATGTCAGCCAACTCCTTGACAGGGCATGAGTTGACTCTGTAAAACTCAGTTTGAATTCTTCCAAAACAACAACAAAAGTCTGAGGTGTTCACCTAGGCTCTAAACTGCAGTGATAGCCATCTGTTGGCATATCATGGAAGAAATACCAACTCAAAGACCCACCTTACAACTAACTCCAAAAAACCTAATGGGATTCTATGGCCAGCATCCTGAGCCTAAATTTCTGGGCACCTTTAGATAGATTTTTCTTTCATGTGGAACCACCATTGATTGGGTGGTCGTAATGTTCTGACATATTATGGTTTTTAGTCAGCCTTCAGAATAGGACATTTTACATTGAAGAGATTGAAAAAAACAAAATTTGAATTTGCAACTACTTCTTACATTATATTCCTTCCTTATTAATATCTACCCTTTCAGCTGTCTTCAAGCAAGATAGATGAAAAAGAAAAATAAGCTAAGTGAGACAGTATTTTAGCACGCCCCTCCCCGACCTGTCACCCCCTCTCCTGGGAACTCTCTTTTTGCATGAGCAAAATGTTTTATTGATTTATTGGCAGTGCGAGTATGGTCCATTTATCCCCTGTCTCTGAGAAAAATATGAGCGCTGCTGATGTGTTCAGGCTGAATAATCCTCGTATTAGCTGAAGCCGAGGAGTGTCAGGTTTAGGTAATTGGGTTGTTTGGGGTCTGTGGCAGAAGTGGCATCCAAATAAGGCAACTCGGCTTGAGGATGACATTTTTGACTTAGTATAAATGCCATCATGTTTTCAGCCTAATAAAGGAAAGAGAAATGGGGTTGGCTTCACCTTCCTGTGACATTGTGGTCCAAGATGGTGTAATTTAAGGTGCCGTGTTTGTTTAATTAAAAACCCAAGTAGTGTTTTAGAAGGTTCAGATTTATCCTTAAAGATCCAATTAAAGTGTTTTGTGAGAGAAGAGCTCGAGAGCCTTTTGGGTTTCTTCTTTGATAAGTGAAACACCTTAGAGCCCAACCTGATAGTGTTGATAGTGTATAATGGAAAGGACTCTTATTTCTACTAGAGCCAGCCATTAAATAAGGCTCCAAATGACTCCTTCACTATATTTATATTGTAGGGGGAGCAACAAATATAATAATGAGTAACACATACTTGTTGAACCGTAGCATAACACAACCAGCACATCTCTCTGTGAAAAAAAATATATGTATTTAAAGTCGTTGTTGCAGCACTCAGTTTCAATAAAGCTTCATTAAAATCACAATTTGTGGAAATATGTTAGGAGGCAAAAAAGCTGAGATTAAAGCAGCAAATAGTTTTCTTAGGAGTTTTTTTTTTTGTCTAATCTCCCCCACTTGGTTTTGCAAGCTCAGATAGCTAATACATCTTTTATGAGAATCTGAAAGGCTGGAACAACTGCGGTCTTGATGGGATGAAACTGGGAGATTTAGAAATTGACTGCTTTTTTATCCCACCAGTAATTCTGGTCTAAATTACTCCCTTTGAGTGATGGTTCTTTTACATACAAACACAACTGGCCAGAAAGAGCAGGGTGGTTAGTCTCGGGAGGCGTGTACAAAGATTATTTGCATTGGAGAATATTGCTGTGGTTAATGGGATGTGAGGCTTCATATATTCCCATCGCTCTCTCCCTTTTTTTATTTTCTGCTAGACAAGCACATTAAGAGTTTATTTCCCAACATTAGCTCTCTCACTCTTGCCACCTTTAGTTACCACTCTGGTACGCATGTCGCCTCACTGGCCCCGACGTCTCACCATAATGGACTACTTTCAACCAGTCAATAGCAAAGCAATCAGCGCACTGAGAGGTAAATATCTGTCTGGGAATATTTCATAGAAAACCCCACAGCCAACAGAGAAAGGTATGAGGGTTCTGATTAAAATTTGCGGTAAAAACATGGTAAGGGTTTAAATGTACCAAACTGTCACAACATGAATATTGGTGTCTGATTCTTTCAATCAGATAAAGCATACCTTGATTGCAGGGGATGATCATGCTCGTTTAGAAGAGCGCACATACTGTATGTTGGGAAGAGAAACAATAGAGGGAGATATAAAGTACTCTCCACTAAAACAATGCAAGAATGACTTGTTAGAGCTTGAAGTCTTGCCTGTTTGTTTCAAATCTGCTATGTGGAAAAAGTTTCTTAGAGGTTTACAGCAGAGCTATTCAACCAAATTGTTCCAGGGGCCACAGTTACTGCAGGCCAACAGCTGAGGGGCCAAACATCCAGCAAGTCATTATGTAATTAAACCAAGTATTACAAAGATCTGTTGCCTTTTGAAATAGTTTATTTTTGCTTAATTTAATTATTAATGCAAAATACAGAACCCTATGTAATAAAAGAAATGATAATAAAACAAAAACAAAAAAAAACACATTATGCCTCTTATTTACCACAAATAATATTTTGACATCTCTGACTTGCCAAATTTTTAAAACAATTTTATT
>JAUBOC010000071.1:17108718-17119096 GCA_032275365.1 Anablepsoides cearensis
TGTGACAAAATGGGTAAAATCATGTGTACTATGCCAATTTTCTTAAGTATAAAGATGTTTTCTTTGACTTTTTGTTTTGGAAGGATAGGCATGTCACAGGCACTGTAACCTTTGTGTTCACGAACCAAATTGGCATCAAAATGTTTTATCAAAGTCAAGCAAATCAAGGCAAAAAAAGGTACAAAACAAGAACTACTCTACACTCAGTTTCCTTGATTTTGTTTAAATCTGTATTAATAATGGACTAAAATTATTGACCATGGAGTAAATGTCACTTTTTTTCTCAGTCTTGCTCTTGTAAATGGAAACGCGTTTTCAAAGGCTATTGTTTATTAATAGTCTGAGGTCTGAGTTATTTCCCAGCTGTGGTAATTGAGAACTCCCAGGTTCCAATGCATTAACTAAGCTCGAAATGTTGAATTATGTTGTTACTTACCTTTATGCTTCAATTATACTCCTCGAAAAACAACCAGTGAAATGTATTTCTATTTGTGTTCGGAACATTGTGAATGCTAAAGCCCTCGTGTGCTGAAGTTATTCAACTGAAACTCTTGACCTTGCTTGTTTCCTGCTCTACGCTGAAAGCAATGGACACAATTCCTTGTTTCTTCTTGAATCTTGCAGTTATCGTTAGAAACAACTCTCTTCTTAGTGCTTTTGCAGCCAGGTTCTGCATGTATCCATATGCATTGGACTTCTGCAGTTAGAGTTAGTTAGTGCCGTCTGGACCCAGCAGACTGTTGGGGGGGAAGCATGTCAGGTGTCTCGGGTTCTCTGTGGTCTCTGTACTTGTGCAGATAATCACCCACATGTGTGACTGTTTGCGAGAAGCCGTGGCGGCTACGCACACGCATTTGCACACACTTCCGTTCGAGCGTCACGGCGCAGCTCCAGCCTGTTTGTGTGGGTATGTGGCGTTGCGCGTGTTTCGTGCCGAACATTGTCTTCTTGAAACACTAAGAAAACCTCCTCAATGTGATAATTGGCTCCCCGGGGTGCTTTTTATTTTTGCTGCTCATCATCATTATCCCCTCAAGAGAAAAAAAAAGGAATTAAACGTGTGTGGTAGTTGAGACGGTTAAAGTTTTCTCCTTTATTTGGGGAAATTGATCCCAATTTTTTGTCAACTCTCGAGCAAGAAAACCCTAAAAACTCTAAAGTAATGAGAAAGTGGGTCCAGGTTTGGTGCAGAATGCCGTCAGTGGGGCATCAGCTGCTTGTATTCTGATGCAATGTCTTGGATTAAATTGACTATATTAGGATGACGTTAGGGACCAGTGATGGATGAGGCTTCAGAAGCTGCAGCATATTGAAGACAATCAAATGCTTTTATTGTTTCTGTGGAGCAAAAACTGAAGGAAACTATATGTTTAGGGGTAATTGGTGACAAGCAGCTAAAATGCTTTACTTGTTTCGGTTTTTTTTTGTCTTATACAGGCAACACTGGTTGGTGGTTTGCAACACTGACACCTGAGCTGTTTTTGTGCCCGAGGGCAAATAAAGACGCTCACCTGGCCAACAGTAGTCTCTCCTCCTCTCAAAGTCTTTCACATCCATATGTTTCCTGCAGTCTCTGGGGTATTACGGACCACAGAGCAGATTGCTGGCCGCTTCATAGGGGGAAACAGTGAGACAGCTGGGCACCCATCACATCGCCAAACAGATGTTCAGGTGACTTAGAGAGGAAGTGGAAAGGAATGGCAGGAGGCTGGGAGGCGATGCGGAAGAAGGAGCGTGTTGATGAGGGCTAAAAAGATGAATTAATACGTCGATGCAAGGATTCGGAGACTTCATTAGAAAAAAACCTGTCAGCCTATGAGGTGGGCCAAATGTTTTCCACTTTCCTCAGGCCGCTGGAGTCAGTTTTGTCTCTTTTTCTGACACAGCTGCCCGGGTTTATCTGCTCGAGGTCCAATGCCTTTGATCTCTTGACTATCTATGCCTAGATGCTAAAGAGATGGCTAAATGGCTCATTGATTTGGTGCATCAGTTTTGACACACCTTAGGGAACATTAAGAATCTGAAATTGAATCCAACCCTGCAACCAAATAATGAAATGTTTTTTGGATAAAGAAAATGGAAATCCTTGGCTTAGAGCCGAGCTCAGTTCAGTTAGAGGTTCTGATCTGACACAAATCTGAGTAGCAGGTGAAGTAATATCAAACATCTTTGACAAGATGCTCATCCCATACTGGTAGTGAATTGTGTGTCTGTTTTCTTTTTCTTCTCTGCGTTCGTCAAATCAAACGCATTGAAAAGTTCTTGGATAGCTGCGCCGAGGCCCCACACAGCCCTTCTCTCCTTTCTTGTGTCAACCTTTGTTCTTTGGTTGCAGGTCTCATATATAATACATGAGGATTGGGAGACTTATCCCATTCTGTCCATACTGGCTCCTATTCCCTGGAAAGGTGCTATATTTAAGAGCCGGATAGGCCAAAGATGGAGTCAGGGAAGCTGCTGACTCCTACCAAAAAGGTGGTGGTTGAATATTATTACATTCCTAAAATAGATCTTAGCACAGTCGCGTTATAGTGGCAGTAAGGTTGCATTGTAAAGGATTCCAAACTAGTTTTATGGAAATGCTATCTAAATACGCATACTAAGTTAGTTTATTTTATTTTTGACATATTTACATTTATTGTTCTCCTTTCCTTCTACAGCTGGCACAACGTACATCTTTGGAAAAGGAGGGGGACTCATCACATACACGTGGCCCAATAATGAGAGGCCAAGCACGCGGACTGACCGCCTGGCGGTGGGCTTTAGCACCACCATCAAAGACGGCATCCTGGTCCGCATCGACAGTGCTCCGCGCTTGGGAGACTACATCATGCTGCATATTGTACGTATTACTGTTATCTATCAAGAAGACTGTATTTGGGGCTTGTTGTTTTTCATTTTAGAAGCATATTTCAGGTTTTATAATGAAGGTGTTGCCAACAACTTGTAATTATTCGTATACTTGGGGCAAGCCTCAAGTCAAATATAGCTCATGTGTCTCAAACTAAATCAAAGAGAAGTTGCAAAATACAAACTTAATTGGTAACTATGGCAAAAAGACCAGCTATTACAAGAAACCCAGGTTTGAAATTAACTACAGGGAACAAAATACTTTACTTATATACAATAAATGAAGCTTACACTGCAAAAAATGTCAGTCTAACCAAGTTTTAGAATCTTATATCCAGCCAAAAAAAAATCTATTTGATCTTGTTTTGAGACTGATTTACTAAAGAAGAACTGATTGTGTAAGAATATTAATTTTGTTTTCAGAACATGTAAGATTATTTGTCTTGTTAGCGTGAAAATTTGACTCAAATTAGGTCAAAAATTTCCGCCAATGGAGTAAGAAAATTTTACTTGGTAAGATTCTTGAAATACTTGATTTGACTCAACTTTTTCTTATTTCAAGAATCTTACCAAGTAAATTTTTTTTTACTCCATTGGCAGAAATTTTTGACTTAATTTCAGTCAAACTTCATTGTAGTATAGGACTGAATTGCAACTTTGTTTTGCAACCACATGGAGAGCCACTTTGTATATAACTACATTGAATTTAGCTCCATGCATTAACTGGAAATGCAACTCTATACACAGCAATTCTGAGTATAACTTAGGGATAGGAGTTCTACAGAACCACAGGGAACACAAGTCCTAACTAAAGAGAACTCAACACGGCACATACCCAGGGTTAAAATGGTTCTGTAGTAACTACTGGAATGGCTGTGTTGTATTTGATTATTAGGAACTCAGCTATAACTGCATGGAAAGCCATTCTGTTTTCATGCAGAAAACACCTTTCTATGTACCTGCAGGGAGCTAAACTCTTACTACTAAGTTTGTACATAACTAAGAAGAAAGCAATCCTGTAGCTATAAACAGTTCTGTTCACAATAACCAAGAAATATGTAGTTTCTGCAGTATTTCAGAAGTGTTGACCAAAAAAACAACAACCTATAAACAATCATACCCCCATGGCCACCCTTAGGTTTGATTCAGCTCCTGCCTCTCAAACTAATGCTAGATGCAAACATACACCCGTAACTTACTGTACACTTCTGCTCCGCTCACCATCCCCCGTTCAGATAAACCCACCTCTCCACCACATCCAAACGAACTCTCGGCATGAATAATGAATGGCGCTTTCCATACATATGCAGCGTTTTCCCACATGTTGGAGCAGCACGATAGAAAGCGATGGGGGGAGCGCCGCGAGATGGAGTTCACGGCCAGTAGACCGAGCGCTCGTTCAGCATCTTAATAAGCTCGCACTGCGACCTTGCGTCGGACTCTTTCACATGAGCATCAGCTATTAACATAATCATCAACAGCCACACCACCAGGGCATGAAAACGTTTCGCTGTAGGTGTTGACAAGAGTTGCTTCTGATGCTGTGGAGTTACTAAAAAAAAACAAAAAAAAAACGATGCGATGATGAGGAGGGGCTACAGTTGCTAAAGCAGATTGAAAGTCTTCATCTTAAAGAGCTTCTCTCATCTCCTGAGTGCCGGCCATGTGGTGCAGAAAAAAAAAACCGCCATCTGCTCCGCTAAGACGAGGGCCAACAGCAAACACTTTGGAGTCTGCTTTACAGTACAGAGAAGTCGAAGCGCGTGTAAGTTGGTTTGCACGTATGTTTAGGTGAGAGAGGAAGTAAAGCGGCATGGATTCAGGGAAAATGATGAAGATGTACAGTAAATTGCGTGGGTGATGTGGGGAAGAAAACGACGCCTCGGTTTCTAACCGATTGAGTAAATCTCTAAAGGAAGGAAATGTTTTTTTGTTTTTTTTTTGCATTTTTAGATAGCATGGCAAAGCTAGCCAAGCGGAATATCTGCTTTAAATTGGCTGTGAGTTGTTGAGCAGAAAATCTCTGAATTTATTTTTTCTCCCTTATGCACTAATACATTTATTAATAGGATAAAAGCAAGCAGAGATTTCATCAACTCAATCATAAGAACCAGCACGCTGCAAAGCGGCTGTCTTTCTGCTGTGTGGGTAGATTCCTCCGCTAATATTTCAAATGATTTATTGACTTCTAACAATGCATAAACAAAACAAGTCTTTCTTTTAATATTAATAGTAATTGTAGCCTTAAACTATAAAATAAGTGGCAAGGTGCTGCATGGCTTCTTTGTTCTGCAATTATACTTGAACACAAAGTAAATGAGGCAGGTCAGATTATTTTTTCCTCACCCCCAATGAAGAATAAAAACAACCTGTAGACCTTGAGTGAACATTTAGAAAAAAAACTCTCTTATCAAAATTCCAATGTTTGTTGGTAATTGACAAAAAAAGCATTATCATTTGCCCCACATTAATTTGAACAGTGCTGTGTTAAAGAGATATTAGACTGAAGGTTAGTGCCATCGGGTGTATTGTCTAATTGCAGCTAAAGCAACTTTGGTGTCTGCAGAAAGTGTGTATTTGCGAATGCCGTGAAATTTGAAGAGACTACACCAGATTTCAAATGACAACCATCGGGGTCTTTGCTCTCAGCCGTTTACGTGGAGTAATGAATTTGAAGGAAAAGGTTAAAAGCATTACGCTTGTCTATTCTGGATATATGTCCAACCAAAGGTCTTGTCAAGCCCGAGGCCATCACCTTAGCTTTGTAATTATTGGGTCACTGCTTGCACATCAGCTCACTATAGCAACACTTTAACATCTTTAATGGATAATGTGATGTGCTAAGGTCAACAGGAGGAAAAATAACTTCAGCAATGAAGATTTTTAGTAGATTTTTTTAAAGCTTATCAATTCTTGAAAAACAGAATAAACATATCCTTCAGTGATTTTGACTTTTTTTATATAAGTTAAGTCTGCAGTTTACAACTGATTGGTATATGTCAACACTTTATTCAATATGCAGAACCCACAGCACTGAGGGGGGGGGGGGAAAAGCAACATTTCAGAGAAGAGCTAATCACAGACACTCTCCCCAGACTTGCTCTCTCTTTTGCTTTGCTCATTATCTCTTCCTCGTGATTAGCTTACAGCTTGTTTGGCAATCATGAATTAAAATGCTGATTGTAGTGTTTACATTTTAACTGCGAAGAACAACTGCACGCTTGGCTTGAAATCCGAAGGGCAATTTGAGGAAATTTGCGGAGGTGAGCGGGGCATTTTGCCACTGCTGGCATCTCATTTAGGAGTTCATTTGATCTGATTGTAGAGCAGAAAACAGACTAAGACCTTGCCATTTTCTACGGGAAAATATAACCAATTGTGCTATTGCATTAGAATCCTTTGGCTGTCACAGGATGTATATTTAAATGAGTAGCAAATGTTTTAGTGTAAGAAGAACCTGGAGGCTTGTGGTGATGGTAAAGTAGTGATCTAGCTAGCTTGTAAGCTAGAGATCTTTTTCGCAAGCTAGATAAAGTGGAGTAACTCATTCAGGTTTGGTTTGCCTTTACACATGGTCCCATCACTGAATACAAATCTTCCATTTTGATTTCAGATAAACTTAATTCCTGAGAGGTTTGACAAGAAAACATTAAATAAAACTGCTTGAGAAGCTTTTCAGTGCACAAATATTGGCTATAAATGTCACTGCTGATCAACAACCACCCTTGTTTCTTCGGTCAGTTGGCTGTGGCAGCCATCTTGAATTAGGCTCCAAAGGTTAATTAGTCTTAGAGACAGTGTTTTTTTTTTTTTTTTTTTTACAGAAATTTAATTAACAGTTGTCCAGTGCCTTATGAAATATTTTAGTAACAGAAAAGCCCATACTCGCACTCACATGTGACCATTTAAAGCAAAACTGTCCATCTAACTAAGTTTTAAAACCTTATATGCAGCCAAAATGACTTTTTGATCCTGTTTTAAGACTGATTTATTAAACAAGAACTGATTGTGTCACAATAATAATCTGGTGGAACGTGTAAGATTATTTATCCTGTTAGCTTGGAAATTTGACCTAAATTTAGTCAAAGATTTCTGCCAATGGAATAAGAAAATTTTACTTGGTAAGATTCTTGAAATACTTGATTTGACTCAATTTTCTCTCATTTTAAGAATCTTACCAAGTAAAAATTTCTTACTCCGTTGGCAGAAATTTTTGACTTAATATCAGTCAAATTTCCAGGCTAACAGGCTAAAAACAAGATTATTTTTCCTACACATTCAGTTCTTGTTTAGTAAATCAGTCTCAAAACAAGGTCAAAAAGTCATTTTGGCTGGATATAAGGTTATAAAACTTGGTTAGCTGGACAGTTTTTGCAGTGCACAATCTTGCTTCACTCTGTAGGTATGGATGGATAACATAGATGGCTACAAATAATGTAGTAATAAATAGGATAGATGTGATAATGAGAATGGTAAATAGATAATCCAAAACAAATGTAGGTTTTAGATGATTTTAAGCTCATACAACCTCTAGTAAAAAAATTATTTTTTTTTTTATAAAATCACCAGCTTGGAAGATGCTGTTGTCATTGTTTACTTTTGTATAAACATAAATCCCAAACTGGCCACAACATTTTATCAAACCTTCCGGCATTGAAGAACCATGCAAAAGGAAGATACACAATTGTTGTTGTTAGTCATGATTGTTGTTTATTAGATTAAGTGGGGGGAAAGCGTATGGAATTACTCAAATGTGTGGGAAAAAAAGGGAATCATGAGGAAAAAAAACATTTCTTCATTTTGTTGCACCTCCTGCGTTTCTTCTAACAGCTTGAATTATGTGAGGCATGGACCTAACTAACAAAAAAAAACATTTTTTGTGACTCCAACTGTCTCTTATTGCTGTTTCCTGATCAGCTTTGCAGGTCGCAGCGTTTGTCCTTTTTTTTTTTTTTTCATTTCCCACCAGAGATGATCACATTCCCTTAAAACAGCTTAAAACAGCTCTCACCAACCCTCCAACAACAAACACGGCAATCAGTCAGACTCCTGAGTTTTAATGGAACAACGCCGCACTAAATTTCATTATCTGTTGGAGTTTTCTTCTCATGCTAATTCACTGGGAGGAAAAGCGCGGCGCGGTAGATAATTAAAAAACCCTCGTGCTGCAGACACTCAGGGACGAGATGTGGAAGGGAGACACGTGGCTGTGGATGGTAAACGCCTGCCAGTACACAGCATTTCTGTAACCTGTTTTTTAAAACCATTTTAAGCATGTAACCGTAAATATATTTTAACAAATAAATGCAGGAGTAAAGGCTCCCTCTCATCCCTATCTAGATCCATCCATCACCCATTCTTTTCTGTCACTGTGTTTGTCAAACGGTGTCTCTTTCCCCCGTCGTCCTCCCCTCCCGCCCCCTCCTGACAGACATAATATAAGATGTTTGATGTGTACCTGTGTGCATCAGTGCGTATGCGTCTAGCAATGTATTTGCTTCTATCAAGTTACCCCACCTCTGCAGGGAAAGATAGATATTATCACGGTTATGGCTCATGGCCTCTGATAATATTACAGCTTCTTATTTAACTTTGTTGTTTTTTTTATATACCTCCTACATTTGATTCCCCCCCCCCCCCCCCCACAGAAATAAAGAACTGGGAGAAAATGTCTTGCAGCTGTTTTCACAACAAGGTGCTTTCAGTACCCACCGTCAGCATTATAGCTACTTTGTGGATAAAATAGCATAAGGCTGAACAAAAGAGTCATTTAGATGTTTCTGGTGTTCTGTTGATTTCATTGCAGCTCATGGAATGTTATCTTTAAGAGGCTATTGTTAGCATTTATACATATTGCTTCCTGTTCAGTATAAGTACCAGGTTGAGAACAGTGGCTTGATTTAAATGGATTTTGGTAGAATTTCCCAAATATAAAAATAATGACCCCATAGGGAAGTCTTGAAATTTAAATAAATGTAACAAAGGAAGATAGCTATTGCATTCTTTTGCAAATTTTGTCACGAGATATGCAAAGTAGTCATATGTAGACAAAATGGTAAATGTTTTTTTTAAGTTGTCATAGCATTTATTTAGCGTAGCAGTAATATTTTAATATTTCGGCAAGCAATAGTTGAGGTCACATGTCTCTGAATGTTCTTGAGAAACTTTAGATGGGTGGATATGGGATTATATTAAAAAAGAAAGATTATATTAAAAGTGGGTAACATGATTTTTATGTTTTAATTATGTTTTATTTCAACTGAGCTGTTAAGGCCTACACTGACTAATAAAACAGCCGTAGCTGCTTAGTTTTTATAGGCTCTTATAGTGAACATAAAGAACACAACATTGTGATAAGTCTCCCGTGATTGGAGGGGTATAAGGAGGGGTGTATCATCGTGGTGTCCGTGTATCCATGAAGTCTGACCCACAGACAGTATCGTAGCGTTGTTACTGGGAATTTGAAGAACTGACTTAAATAAATTACCTAGAACCTGCATTCTGACAAAACCCAACAGAGTCATGCCAGTGCTGGGACCAGGCTTTGTGCAATCTGAAGTATTGTGGTAAGAGTGCAGAAAAGCACCTCAGTAACTTAGAAAAAAATGTACGAGCGATAAAAGCAAAGTAGCATCATGAATGCTTTCACACTGAAGGAAGTTTGCAGCTAATTTATCACAATTGAGACCATTTCTAAAGGTTTGTCTGGGTCGTAGTAGGGTCATCATCCAGTAAGAAGCAGATGTAAGGAAGATCTTGAACTAGCTGTACATTTCAGCCAACAGATACTGCTGGTGGTATCTCTCCACTATGACCTTCAGATCTCTACTATGAAATATACAACAGCATACATTCAGTGAATTAATGCACAGCAAGGGTTTTATATTCGTCCGCCACTTAACTTATTTTCCAACACCGGTTCTGTTACTTCAAATATGAATATTGTTTAATAGAGACACCAACTCTATTACAGTTGTATCAATTTCCAAGATAGTTTTTTTTTTTTTTGACGATTCACTTTGATGGACCTTATTATTTATAGAGGTGGATTGTTCCACATGTGGTGGATCTTTAAGATCCATTTTTGTACATCTTCTAACAAAACTTATTTACTATACTGACCGATAGAAATCCTATTCCTCTTCCTTTTTTTCTTAAACTAGTAATGTTTTTTGTAATACTAGTTGGCAGTGGTGGGCACAAGTCCGCATATCCGCTAATAGCGGACCTAAATATGTCATTTGCGGACCAGCGGATTTACTAATTTTCATAATACATCAGCGGATTTGCGGTTTCTAAAAGTATAATTCAGTATCGCTAACAACTAATTATTTACCTGATATTATTATCTTGAACAGCGGAAGGTATAGTTGGCAACAAATCACATCATATGTGACTCATACAACAGCACCCCTCCCAGATGAACGTATCATCTGGGAAGGTATATACCATTGCTGACCGTCGCTTTCTGTCACGGTTCTCATTTCCCACAATGCTTTGTGTCTGCTTACGTAGCAGGAAGACAATG
>JAUBOC010000071.1:17121016-17132076 GCA_032275365.1 Anablepsoides cearensis
CACATACTCCGCAGGGATTTTCAATGTAAATAATGTTTGCTAGGTTTGAGCAGCACGTCGGTCAACATGTCCGACGAGTTCAAGTTTTTCGCCGGACAATTTTAATTTACGTCGGTAATGTCCGACGGTCCGACGTGTTTTCGCAAACACTGCTACTACTACTACAAAAGACTACTACTGTTACTTTTTTCATTTTACAGACAACTCCATTTTTTGCCATCAAAGGATAGTATTTAAATAAATGTCAGGTTTAGAAATCCAGCCCGACTCTGTGCAAGAGGCTGTTCTGTTTGTTTTATTTAAGCTTTGTAATAAGTGAACCTCGCTTCTTTTTTTTTGTACAAAAACTGGATGACATCTCCTTGTTGCTGAAGGCTGTTGAACCAAACAGTTACACTTACTGTATGTGCTGCTGATGTAAAGTCCTGTCACAGTTGAAACAGAATCATTGAAGAAGACCAGTGATGGTGTGGTGCACATTGTGTTTTTAATAATTAACAGCTCTAGTCTGTATCTACGCTGTATCTAAAAATCAGGGGGGGGGAAAAAGAGGTTTATGCACTCGAAATGCTCGTTATATCAAAAATCTTTTTTGGATCTTGTATTTCCTCAGACCATGGATTTACACAAACGTAGGTGAAAACATTCTCTTGTCCTTTCTAGCTCCTTGGCTTTACCAACTTGTCCTGTGTCACCTGTCTGCCACAGTTGTGTTCATTTAGAAGCGCTCACACATTTCCAGAGGCACCTTCAACAAATTTCCACCCCACGGCACGCTGCCACGGGCACTTCAAACATTAAACAAGGACTCTTCAGGGACATCTGCCTGTCATGTAAACCAAAGGCACTTCAGGGTAGCAGAGCATCCGATACGCACTCACACCCTCCAGGCGCCGTTTTTATGAGACCAACAGCAAGAAATAACTGCCCTGAGTTGGACAAACAGAGCATAATTTCTGTGTACCCACGCTGGCTGTGGCCTTAGCCCCGGCTCTGGCAATGTATTTTTCATAGATTAAGATGAAAAATTCAATGAGACACAACAAACAGTGCGCCTGCCTGGATCTTCTGTGCTCTCTGACAGCCACATCCCAGGGGGGACGCCCCGTGTTTTTCGCAGCTTCATGGTAGGACATGAATCCCATTCACACCGTGATGAAGAGACAGAGCGAGAGGATGAAAGACGCACAGAGCGGAGCATCATGTACATCCAAAAGTAGAACAAATGCAAGAGAATGAGTGTAAGGGAAAAAAGGAGGAGAAGAAGAGAAAAGGAAGGGTGGGAGGAAAGGAGTTCAGGGGGAAGATCTTGAGAGATGTGGGTGTTTTAGAATTCAGAGCAGGATCAAAGGCAAACTTGGCTCAGATAGGTCTCAGCACACAGACACATTGGCTGTGAATTCCAAATTACATGTTGCCTTTCTGTCTCACTCTGGCGCCCTATCAGCAGCTCTCTTATCTCTCCGTCTTTCTGCATCAGTGCCAGAGCTACTGTTTTCACTCTAAAGCCTTGAATTGAACACAGGAGGCCGGCTGGTCAGTCGGTTTAAATTCAGCTTCAGTTTGGAAAAACCACATTTCTAAAGCTTGTTTAAGCGATTGCACTCTCCAAAGCATGTGGTCGTCGAGTCGTCTGTTTTATCAAGAAAAGCACACATTTGTCATAACACACGAAAATATATAGTCTTAGCTATCTTATTATGAATATAGAGCATTTAGGACAAAAATGTTTATCATATTTATTCATACATCCATTTTCTTGACCTCTTGTCCTCTTCATTCTATTAGAGCAAATCTACAGAATCAGAAACATTTGATTTTCAGAACAATACTGCTAATGTACCAACCCCAAACAACTTATATTCCTTAAAATTACCAATAAAACATACAGGAGAAAAACCTAAGGGTAGAACTTCAATGCAACTAAAATGGCTACACTGCAAAAAAATGTCTTAAAATCGTATATCCAGAAAAAAATGTATTTGATCTTGTTTTGAGACTGATTTACAAAAATTTTACTTGGTAAGATTCTTGAAATACTTGCTTTGATTCATTTTTTTCTTATTTCAAGAATCTTACCAAGTAAAAATTTCTTACTCTATTGGCAGAAATGTTTGATTTAATTTGAGTCAAATTTTCAGGCTAACAAGACAAATAATCTGACACATTCTGAAAACAAGATTAATATTCTGACACAATCAGTTCTTGTTTAGTAAATCAGTCTCAAAACAAGATCAAAAGCACTTTTTGGCTGGATATAAGGTTTTAAAACTTGGTTAGAAAGACAAATTTTGCAGTGTAGGAAAACAATGTTAGTGGTAATCAGCTGTATTGGGAACATTATTATTATTAAATATATTACTAATTAAAGCCGGCCACATCAGCTTTGAACAGTTTTCACAAATGGTGCTTTTCCATTATTAATAATGGTTCAGTCAGTGTTATGAGTTCATCCTTCCTGTGAATTAGTTCACACAGGATAAATGTGATTTAGTTCATGTTTGTATTTCCTAAAAAAAATAACATTTTGAACTAAGTTCAAATTCTCACCACAAACGACATATTTAATGTTGAGTAATACATTTCCCACAAGATAAAGCCTTTTTAAAAAATGCAGTTCAGTGTTGGCAGATGGCATACATCATTTAGCTTTTTAATTGCATCATCGTTTGAATTCGCTTCTCTGCTAGCCCATTTACATACGTTTGTTTCTCTGCTAGTATCTGTGCTCACATATGCAGTATTTTATCACTGACGTTTTTTTTTTTTTTTTTCTCTTCTGGCTTTACTTCCCTGTACAATGTTCAGGCTGAACAGCTAAAAATAGCGCATGGTCTGAAAGTTTTCTCTTACGTTGTAGCTCCATTCCTCAGGTCTTCTTCTGCATTATTGTAAACCAAAATCTGAACTCACTGTTTCTGTGCTCCAGCCACAGAGTCCAGATCTTTCTCTCAGGCATAAGGAACCATCATTATTCTTAAGGCACCAGCCTTCAGTTTTATTGTTGGGTTTAAAGTGAGAAGAAAAAGCGTATGTTTTATAACTAATGTTCCCAACAATAGTGTCTTCAAAGGACAAATGTTTGTCAAGATTCCCTGAATCTGAATGGACTGTAGATGATGAAATCCCTAAATTATTTGCAATTTTATGATGAGAAACGTTCTTAAAAGGTTGGACTATTTGCTCATATTTGTTAAAAAAGTGGTGAACTTCGCCCCATTCTTGCTTGTCAACGACCGAGCCTTTCGGGTATGCTCCCTTCATATCCAGTCCTGACACTCCACACGTGTTTTTTTTTTTTAGCATCCCTTAACTTTTCGTGTTTTGTTGCCCCTGTCCCAGCTTTTTAGGAACATATTGCAGGCATCAAATTCAAAAAGAATGAATATTTGTAAAAAAAAAAAAAAAAAAAAAAAATGTATCCGTTTAAATATCTTGTCTTTGTTGTATATTCAATTGAATATAGAACAAAGAATAATTGCAATTGTATTTTGTTTTTATTTGTTTTACACTACAAATTGAAGTTGTAACTTAATGTCAAAAATTAGCCTTTTTAGTTGACCAATGCAAATAGCGCTATATAATAGGAATGTAATGATACATGTATTGTATTGAACCATCATGGTACATACTCTCACAACCAGAAAGGAGTGAAAAAAGCAATCTACTGTAGGTTGTTACTGTACACTCCTTATATGTGAACGGTGCAAACCAGAGGCACACAGAGCAGGGAGGATGTGTACAGGCTGTGCCCAAGTTCATTGCTGGTTGCTGGGAGACAGGAATACCCAGGAAATGCCCAGACTTTCAAGCCCCATCATTTGTATATCTGAAACTTTGTCAGAGAAAAGCCCTGGCATCACATTTACAGATCAGAAGGATAGGAACATGAACAAGTAGACGTTGTTGTTGATAAAACCTTTAAAATTTGGAGAATTAAACTCAGATGGTCCTGGAACAACCGCCTCTATGTTTATCCCATACTGAGTAGGAAGCAGTTTTTGGGAGGGGAACCACACCAAGACTCAAAAGTAAACGTGTTTTCCTTTTCAACTTAGTTCCAATCAGATTCTAACAACAAACACCTGTAACTTTCTATATTTTATGAGACAAAGACACACGCTTTCTAAGATCAAAGCACTGAGCTTCAGTTCGCTGCGTCACATTTTCTGTGTGTAATTTTTTGCCAACACTATGTGCTTTTGTGTTGATAGGGAGTAGCGTCTGACAAGCACCTAATGAAAGATCAGAAGGATTGAGAATTTGTTAAGGTGTATCTCGTAGACGAAGCGAGCTGCCACATCAGCTCCACAAACTCCCTGAAATCCTCCCTTAAGGCTCAGCATTAGAGCCACTCTCTGCTCCTCTGCCAGCTTTTACCCAAAACTGCCAAAGAGTTAGACTCAGTTATGTGTGTGTGGTGTGTGTGTGTGTGGTGGGGGAGAACCAAATAAAAGAAAGAGATTCACATTTTAGCAAATTGACTCCCGTTCGGATTATCGACGAGGAGTGGGTGACGAATCGCAGGTCTGCTCAAGTGATAAACGTCAACATTTAGAAAATAAATCTAGAGGAGAGAGAGAAAAATAAAATCTGACTTCAGCACCGGTGACGGTTTTGGCAGATTGGCCCGCAAACACAACGTGCACACGCACAAACGCAGTCGCATGCACACAGTGCAAAATGCATTCATTGAGGATTAAGCACCTGCTGTTTAAGAAAAAAAATTAAAAAAAAAAAAGAGAAGTTGTTTTTCTTTAGCAGTGATAGAAAAATGAGGGGATCAAATGTGAGTGTGAAGCTCCTTCACAGATGGAGGGAATGTGAAAGAAAGCTATTTTTACTGAGTGTGAGTTTGTATTCATTTAATCCCCCCGCTATTGACTCTCACCATGACAAAGCTCTATTGACAGGGAGACGAAAAAGGCTATGCCACTTTTTTTTTCTCAAAAAAAGCTATAGATATAAAAGATATTTCCTATTAGATGAGTGTTCTGAGGAATTATTTCAGGCACTGAAGGTTATAGAGGGTATGCCATAGTTTTATTGATCCTGAAACAGTTTGACCAGGCAGCCAAGGACATGACAAGTTCTCCATCCGCACGTCCTTTATTCTGCACCTGCATCGCCCCGAGCCATTCTCAGTGTCCTTTTTAATTGTCATGGAACAGAAAAAAACTATATATATTTAGTGGAAGATCCAGTTCTGCTGTGCTTTAACAAGTACTCACACACACATCGAGTTTCCTTTCAGGTAACAGGAAGCTCTGAAGAGTTTGTGCCCTTTAATAGAATCAAGTCAAGTCAGAGGGATCAGAAGGGTCGGGGACCCCTTGATGTTGAGGACGAGATTTTCATGTGACTCTGATGTCTGCACGAGTGTTGACTCGCATAAAAAGGGATTAAAGATGTTTTTTTTTCATTGTCAACTGGCACATGTTCCAGTGATAATTTAATGGTGGAGCAGTCTTTTCAGCTGATGTGCTAATTAGCATTTATCTGGACAACAAAGAGGGATAAAGCGCACTGATTTCATTCACTGCCTCAGTGAAAACAGAACAACATTGTTTTAACTTTTCTCTCTTCATCAGTGACAAAACAAAAAAGTCTTTATGCACAATTATAGGCTATTGAATGAATCAACATGCTTTTATTCTCCGGAAATCTTTCGTACATGATTGGAGAGGGATCTAATTCAAGGAAGATGGGAGGAGTTTTGTGTTGTCTTTTTGTCTTGAGATGATTTGTCAAACAAAGTATACAAAAGGCATTAATATTGATGTCGCTTTGAAAAACAACATGTTTAAATTTCAATACATTTTTTCGGTTATGCAATATTTTATCAAATTATTGAGGTTGTGAGTCATTTTATTTTACTAGACTTTTTATAATGAAACAGACCCTATGTTTAATAAATCTAATTTCACGTTTTTACAATTGATCGTTTTACTTAACATTGAATTTCCTTGTAAAACTGAACCTCCTTTGTCCAAGATGGATTAAGAACTTTTTGTTCTTGAGTTTTAATTTTACTGTACCTACTAGGAACTAAAAGTCAAGATTTTAATGCCGTTTTGCCATACAAAATGGCATACACTTAAAACAATGCAAGTTGGACCAATGAGATGTACAATAAGTAAACAATAAATAAACCAAAAAAAACAACAAAATATGTAATCTTACAAAAACAGAGCAAAACAAAACAGATAAAACCAATAAAAGCCAATAAAATGAATGAAGTATTGTAAAATACAATTACAAAAGTCGCTTAGTTAACAATGGTATAATGCAGAATAATTGCACAATAGGTTAATTTTTATGTTTTTATTTACAGTTTCACAATATGTTCTGGAAACATTGTCAGAAAGCATGTCAATGAAGACGAAGACAAACAAGTAAACCGCTCTTAATTTTACTTCCACTTCTGGGTCACCATTAAACTTTTTCAATATTCAGGACATCTGTTTAGCTATCTGCCACAACGTGTAGTTCTACAAGTATGGGGACAGAATAAAATGTTTTCTTAAAACTTAACATTTTCCAAGGTTTGCACGGTTATTTTTTTTCCGTAAGTTGATCCACCGAATAAAAATATAAACTGTAAAAGTGCAATTCCTTCTGTTTATTTAAAAGGTTTTCTGACCTAAGCGCTGCTGTGACAGTGTGCAAATACAAAAGTTCCTTTACAAACAAACAGAAGCTGGCCCATAAAGAACTTAAAAATTATGAATAAAGTTCTTTGATCTGTCTTGTGAAAAATATGAAGGAATCCCCCTGAAAAACATGTTCAAAATCACATACAAGCTACCTTTGGCTAAAAGTGGTATCTAAAATTTGTGGGGTTTCTGATCATTTTCAGGTTCATAACATTTTCATTTCTCTGTGTGTTGGTATCTAAGCAGTGCAACAGAGGCTGCAGTGAATAGTTAAATTAAAATTTTAAGAGCAGACAGATTTGGGTGTCTTCTGTCTTGGAACAAAATAAAATTCTATATTTATTAAACATAGAAAACAAAAACAACATGTATAGTGAAAACAGGACTGGGCCAAGAATGGAACCCTGAGGAACTTCACATAAAAGTGGTGCAGAACTTAAAAAATGTTAAGAGAGCTTGTGTCTGTTAAGTTTAACCTAAACCAGTATAAACAGTGTCAAAGTTGTGAATAAAGAATATTATGATCTACTGTACATTACCGAAGGCAGTATAACTGAGTCAACAGTTAAAAGTAAAACATTTAAAAGAGCTGTTTCAGAATTACAGTATTGTTTAAAACTAGACTGAAATTTGTCAAAAATGTAGTTTTTAATAAAGAAAATTGTCTAAAGTAAACGAACAATTTTCTCTAGAACTTTAGACAGGAACAACTTAGCTTTTAAACTTTGCTTCAGATTCAGACTCTTTCTTAAAAGGAAAAAAAGAAGACAATTTCCAACCAGCAAGACAAGACAGAATTTTAAAGTCAAATTTTCTTTAAGATTATGGTAATGTGTGCACATATAAAGTAAAGCATGGCCGAGGTTCATCAAGCAAACACAGCGCTTGCCAGTTGTGTGTGTAAAACTGGAACACCCACACCCTCAAGTCATTCCTTACGGCCGTGACAGAAAGTCAGTACAGAGATGACAGATGTTAAGGACGGCTCTCCTGACCCTTCCACTCCCCTCGTTCTGAATTTCACAAGACCTCTTTGATGAAATAGGTCTGAAGACTGAGGAGCACATGCTTAATTCATCCTACGTGATCTTTAATTCATTCACATCCTGCTATAACATGCTACAATTGCTAAAGAAGAGAAAGGAATGACATACTTTACGGGACCTCTTTGAAGGTTCAACCAGCACACTTTCAACAGCTCATCAGGTCTTACTTCTTGAGAAGATGCATTGTCTTTTGATCTAAAAAGATTTTCTTTTCCCCAGAACTAAACCGTACAGTTTAGAGAAGAGTTGCGCCTGTTTTGCAGCATTCCCAGTGTTGAGTTAACCTGCCCATGTGATGACAGTTTTCCAGCAGACTTCTGCCTGGATACCAATTAATGGCATTTGAAGTGAAGACCTCATGACTCATTACATATGCCTTATGCACCAAAAAGCCTCCAAGGGGCCTTCTCCTCTCGTGTGTCAGTGCAGCCACTTTTTGGGGATGGCACAAGTTGGATAACAGTCTAATTATAACATTTCACTATGAAAAATGTCTTCTGCGGAGCTGGCAGGGATGAGATTAAATTCTGTCTTTGCTTGAATTCATCCGGGCTTCAAGACGTCGAGGCTGATATGTGGTTGATGCCGGGGCTGTTGTTTTATTTTCTTCAGTACAATGCAAATTTATTTTGAGGGGTGCGATGTTTGCCATAACCTCGGGAAATTCTTGCTAAAGCTTTATGTGATACGTACCAGATCATTAAGACAAAAACTTGTGCTGTCACTATTTTCGATTTCTAGCAGCTAATTTATCAGTTATTCTAAAAGGCATATTTTCTTTAAGATTTCTAAAGCAACTTTTGTATTTTATTATAATTATTTTTTTTAGTAGTCAATATTTCCAGTACTACAACAAATGTTGACAAAAAATGATAATTCCTGATTTATTAAAATAAAGACACATAGAATAATGTTGGTAAGAACTAAGCAAATTATGAAAATAAATCCTGCTTTTTGCGGAAATCTGTGGTACAGCTTTGCCTATCAAAAATGTAGACAATTAAATAAAACAATAATAAATACTACTGGATTGTCTTCATTAATTGTATTCATTATAAATGTTAAGTCATCAAATACTATTATGTACAATTACATTAAATGTGCTCAAAACAGGCAAAATAAAGCAGGTGTTGCTACATGGCGGCACAAAGGAGGGGGGCCAACTTGCCATGATGAGATATTTTTGTTTTGTTTTGTTTTGTTTGATGATCTGATAATATATCTACTATGATAAAATTTAATGCAAAGACAAAAAAATAATACATTTACAATCTAAAACAAAAAAAAAAAATACAACCTACCAGTTCAGTAACTTACACTTGGGAAGACTTCTTCCAGGCTAACAAGATTATTAATCCAACATATTCTGCTCTTGCTTGATATATCTGTCTCAAAACAACATCAAAAAGACTTTTTGGCTGGATATAAAATTGTGAGACTTAGATGAAAAACTGACTACAGCTCAGAAACAATAACAGATTAAATACGCTCCACTTTAAACCTGATCAAGACCAGGTTAGTTTCAGGAAACTTGTTACTTTTGGAAACGTGTGCCTCTCCTTTTGTGCAACCAAATCAAGACTTAATTAATCCAGGATTACACCCAAATCCCAGCTTGATCGATCATCCTAGTTTCATGCAACAGGTCCCTGGTTACAGTGGTGTGGTAAAAAACAACCGAAACATTTAGAATTCATGAGAAATATAATCGCCATTAATTATTAACTATTTGTGGCAGCCCTAGTGCCATTTACTGTGACAACCTCATATCTGACACCGCTCCTCCAGCCTAGCTGTCAGATAATGCTAAATTACAGCTGGATGTGCCATTTTATAGCATAACCTGTCTTGGTGAATGGATAAGGAGACCCATCTGTGCCCTGCATGGATGGTTCTGGTGGATGTCCCTTCCTGACTACTATAACTTGTTCAGTCCTGGCTCAGTGGAGCACAAGCTGACAAATAGCAGTAGGGAAGGAGTTTGGAGAACGCGATAGAGGACAGAGACACTGAAGGCAAGTAAAAGGAAATGTTGATGGGTTGGTGGAGAGGGAAGGAAGCGGGGAGGAGGGAGCCGACATGAGCTGGAGATATGGAGAAAACAGAGATGGATGGAGGTAGAGAGAGCCAGCGCAGTGTGTCTAATCTCCCTTCAGGGCCGGCACGCCATCCGTGACAGATAAACTCATCCCGACAGCGAGCCCAGAATGACAACCGCTGAGCCCAACTTGGCCCAGGATCTCCCCAACATCCGGCGGAAAGGAGGAGGGCAGGACCAGGTTGCTCTCCAGCGCCGGTGGGAAGGGCAGAGGTAGACGGTGGTGGGTGGTTTTCGCAGTGATGCGGTGGAATCAGGAGGTGAACAGAATGATGTTTTCTTCACAGCAGGATAAAGCCGCGGGGGGTGGTGTTCTCTTTCTACCTCTTTCACTCAGTCAAGCATCATGTGGGTTTTACATCCGGTCTGGACAAGGCATTTGAACTATGTGTCATATGATGGGTTTTTAGTTACTTGATTTTCTCTTTTTTTAATCTCTATTTGCATTATGTTTCATGAATCACTGAAAAATTTTAATGAAACTCAAAGTAATTATTGTGATCTCATCTCCAACTCAATTACTTGAGTCAACCTGATTTAAAATGGCTGATTTGAGATGACTGGTCCACCTTAGAAAAAACACACAAAAATGGCTTTGAGACATTTTTACAAATATTAAGCTTTAATTTGACATATTGGTAGCTGAGAATCATCTTCAACACACACTGAACCCTAACTGATTGCACATAAGCTGTATAACTTCGTGTTATGGATTGGGGTCATCTCTACCTGTTAGCAAAATATCATTAAATAATAGTTGGACATGAAGTGCAGCTATAATTTATTACTTTTTATTGTAGAGTTGACCTTGTTCAAGATGGTTGCCATAGATCAGAGGTGCCCAAAGTGGGGCCCACGGGCCAAGACTGGCCCACCAAGCCATTGCATTCTGCCCACCAGCAGTTGCTATGGTTACTAGGTTGTAGTCTGTCATCCTATGTAGAAACACAGTATTTCTACCTAAAGTCATTCCATTCATTGGTCCAATGACTATATAATGGGCTGTAGTGCAGTTAGTCAAAAACGTGGGCCACCACACTGGCTGCTAGCTTAATCATTACAAATAAAAGGACGTATTTGTATTTCATGAGTTTTATTATTGCATTTGGCCCCCAGCCCTCAGATTTTCATTTTGGCCCTCTTGGGAAAAAAATTTTGGGCACCCCATCCGTCCGTCCGTCCGTTTTCTGCCGCTTATCCGGGATCGGGTCTCGGGGGCAGCAGCCTAAGCAGAGAGACCCAGACTTCCCTCTCCCCAGC
>JAUBOC010000071.1:17160787-17171145 GCA_032275365.1 Anablepsoides cearensis
GTCATTTCAGCAGATAACATTATAACACAGACACCGCTCATGGATCGGAAATCTCGCTGTGTTGGATCGGAAAATTCCGATCCATTAATTATGTTGGTATCGGAGCCCGATACCGATACTGGATCGGATCGGCCCCATCCCTAATTACCAACAAAATAACAGTAGTACAGATCTGTGTCCAAACTATTTTTGGGTGATTAACATTGGTAGGGTCAAACACAGGCATTGTAACAATGTTCTTGTTCATTTTTAGTACATTAACTACACGTCTTTGTAACAACAAAGGCTAGTAGTCATTTTTAAACGTTATTCATTCTGAAAATCCTTTCAAGACTTCACTTTGATCTTTCAGGACCCAGATTACGGTCCAGACTGCACTGGTCTACAGTACAAATAATGTTATCCTAGGAGCTTGGGTACAGAACAGATTTTCTGAGATTGTGCAGCAACAAAAATACATTTTTGTCTTAAAACGGCAAAAAGAGCTAAATTTTAACACATCTTGTGGATTTTAAACCAGCCTTTAGCGATTGGTTGTCTTGATTTCTAAAGACAGGCATCAAATAATAACCACTAATGTTTACATTTGCATAAATATAGTTTTAGATATCTCTCAAAAAAATATGTTAGTTTATTTTACTTCTTTTTTTCCCCTTCAAAGTGAAAGCTTGAGGACATTTCTTTGAGGGATTCTCAGTCTGTTCTGCTTTTGAAAGACAAAATATAAAAAACTCTGAAAGACAGACTGAATGAATAATCAACAAAATAATGCTTTTATTGTTAAGGTTATCCATTTTCAAGTCACCTCAAGAAATTAAGTATCAAATTGAGAAACTGTAGAGATTTTTCTCATTAGCTGGACAATTAGCTTGTGGTGTGTTCATTATGAAGGAACTGTCACCTCATTAATCACCTGGAACTGTGGAAGAACTCCACCTGAAACTGCACCAACATAAATGCACAGCAAGCTTCTGGTTTCTCATCTTGAATTTAAACAGAACTTAAAGCTTTGACCAAAAAAAATTGGGGGTATCAATTTCCTTCATTTTGGAAGTTTGGGGATCGGTCAATACTTGGAAAAGATCAGTGGAAAAGCTTGGCTTCTCATCTACCACCACACAAAGTTCTGAAAATCAGCCAGTAGCTGCGTTTCCATTGACCATGAAAATGTAATGGAAATTGTAATGGAAAAGCAGCTACTGTCCCCCTTAGCTCTGCTGTGAGCACTAATGTCCAGTTAAAACAAGTTTGTGTTGTTTCAAGGGTATTGTTCAATGTTTTTTTAACATAATAAGATCAAAACATTGACGGTGTATGTGTGACCTTATAACACCTGAGTGTGTCAGTTATTTAAAAAGTCATTATTGGCCAAAATTGGAATGGGCAGGTCAGACTTTTTAAAGATCAGTGATCGGACAGAAAACTGGAATCGGTGCACCCCTAAAGAAAACAACTTGCTGCATTTAAAACCAAACCTTCTCTCGCTGTCCTCTGATTCTACATACAACTGTACTGGTTTCCTCTGTGGCCTTTGTCCAGAGGAAAGTGTATTTGGCCGCCACCTGAAACCTGTTTGAGATCAAAGGGAAGCGAATGGAGTCCTGCTCGTGGCTGATTAACCTGCTGGCACACTCCTGACACAGTCCTTTAGCTCCCCCAAGCTCCCTCGCTGCCTTAATCACACTCCTTCCCAGCTGGGTGTAAACAGAGCACTTGGCTGGATTTCTCTCCTGGAATATGGGAAGGAGGGAAAAGAACTGTATGGTTTTACGTGACTGCGTTTCATTCTCAACCGTGCGTAATATAATGTAATGAAAGCAAATAGCAGAAGCTCAACTGGGATGGCTGTGAGGACAGGCGTGATATCATAGCCTGACAGCGTAATCACAGGTGGCTCTGAAAAATAAAGTGTGTGTATGTGTGTGTGTGTGCATGAAGTTAACATTTAGTAGCTCAATCACCAGAGACGGTCCCACACTAGGCACATGTGCACACTTACAAAGCCTTGTTCTTTCTTTCCTACCATGATTGATTCCACTCCTTTCTGCTTCAAATTACCTTCTCACCTGGGTACCGACTGACGTCATGCTGTCATTTCTAATTTTTTTACAGCTTTCACTTCCTCTTTGTTTTAGTTCAAAGCATCCAAAGACTGATGTGTACGCCTCAATTCTCAGCGCCGGCAGACTCTGTGATTGTCAGAGAAAACATTGTACCCTGACACAGACACAAAGGGAAATGGTGTCATGCTAGAAAAAAAAAAAAAGGCACATTACTTCCTGTTAAAAAGAAGGTTTATTAACCTTAATTCTTCTATACCTGGAACGTGTATCAAAAGAAAGCGATGTGGCAGCTGGGTTGTACTTTTTTTATTTTTTTACCCAAAAGGCCTCCCACAAAGTCAGTAATGATCTCATTTGTATGCATTGTCCTCTTCAAATCTGTGTCGCTGTGGGACTTCACCCCCAATGGGTCTGCCATACTTTGAATTACCAACTCCCTCCTCTAATGTTGCCCTCCTTTTTCCTGCAAATTGGCTACAAAGCTCCTTCCTTCCAAAATAACTTACTACGCCAAATCATTTGTTGCCCCTTGAAATGTAAAAGCAGATGGTGTCCAGTGGGAGAATTAGTGCTTTTAAATTACCTCCAATTTTTATTCAGAGAAAGGCAGTAAAATGAAGATTTTAATACCCAACCTCTTGATATTCTTTCTTTACTTTCTTCTAAGCAATGTTCTGTACTCTATGATGTATTTGTTTCTGTTTGTTCCACCAGATTATATAGCACTTTGTAGTGCTTTTATGAATGCTTTGTACAACTTGTGGAGTGTGCTAAAACCAACTAAAGTAACGCGACATGGAAAAAAAAAAACTACCTCATAAAGCTTTTATAAATCATTCTAAACAAAGATAAACCTCATCATAAACCAGTGTATAAATGTTTGTTGTCTGTTGCTGTCGCCGACTGTTTCAAGCTGTTTGTTAAATTCTCAAACTTTAAAGGCAACAGCGACATTGAGCGCTATCAAATGGCAAATAAGAAAATCCCTTTCAAATATACCCGGCCAGTAGAAGATTGGATTCAGGACAAAGGTAAATCTTTATCCAACTTCTAGAATGTTTTTTTTTCTTTAGTTTTTATTTTGTATTTTTTGTCATTCCATCGGCTTGCTCCCTTTCAACCTTTGAGAATGGAAAAAAAATCCCGTAAAACCCCTTAAAAATCTGTAAAACAGTGCTTTTTTGTGATTTTATCCTTTTTTAATACATTTTTGTCCCTTTTTTCCATTGTCACCTTTCTTTTTAAATATTGTTAAATCACAGAGTCCAGTTAAAGGGACTGATTGTACAACCAGTGCAACAGGGTGATTGTGAAGAGTTATACCAGACATTTTCAGTAGTGGTTAATATCATCTTTCCGATTATAAATACCTTTTTGAAGAGCCTCAATTTGGGGAGTTTGTCCAAGATACCAATTGAGTTACTTGGAGTAGAACAGTGTGGCTTACTTCCTATATGTTCAGTCTTAATACTTTGTCCTAAACCATCACACTGCTCTTTAAAGTGCACAATAGTTTGCATGGAATTCTGTGGCTTTTAAGTCTAAAAAGCAGCAGCAGCTAGTAGTAGCACTTATGTCAAAGCTTGATGTCATTTCTGGAAATTGTTTTACTACATTTTCACCAAAATAGCTCTATAATGCCAAATTCATAGCAAAGATTTAAATAGCATAAGCTGCTTTGAATTTGAATTTTGGAATAATTTTGGCATAATAAAATTCAACTTTAACGCTAACTTTAACAATGAGCTAATAATGAGCTTACTTGCGGACTGAAAACAACTCCAGTCATAATTATTTGATGGCATTTGATGCAAACACTGTTATTTAGGTTTTTTACATCACCTTCAGTTTGAAGTTTTATGGTTATTTGAGCAAAGTAGTAGTTTCCAGGCTGTGCCAGAAGTGTTACAGCTAGCTGACGGCAGTGTAACGGTCTATGAAATAGCCTTTGCATGATCCACTATATGTATTTTTAGATGAAAGCTGTTATAAAAAGAAAAAAAAAGACTATTAAATTTAGCCCCGCTTATATCAAACCCTTACTCTCCAAACTGAGGTAATTCAGAGTGTTTTACAACACTAATTGTTCAGAACGTTTTTACAAAATTCCACTTCCAAATGGCTGGAATAATCCTTTAAGTATAAGAGCTCTTAATCATACAAGCAAAACTGACTGGTAGGAGTTATTATCTATGCAGCAACAGTAGGCAGACTGTTTGGAGAGGAGGATTAACTCCCCTGGCTCTCATCCATGGCAATGTTTGAGAACAAACTAATCAGTGGGAATATCTCCCTGAAAACTTTCCAAACAGCAGGTGCTCCTCTCCGCTGTAATTCATCTAGCTGTACTTATCACGCAAAATGGATTTCTAACCTCTGTTTGATGATGAAGAGATAATTGGAGCCATTTTGACAGCGAAGTGTCACAGTGCACCCGCCAAGGTGCGCTGAGGCCTGATAAAGCTGTACTTATGAGTCGCTGAGATTATCAATTCAGCATCTCATTTTTTTTCTTTAACCGTGCGGGGATTTAAAACATCCCCTGCTTTTTTATTTAATAATTTTTGTTTTGTGCATAAAACATGTTCTCGCTCCGCATAATACTGTTATAAACTGCTTTCTTAAAATTCATTGCACATAAACATCTTAACCTTTTTTTTATAAAAGTCCCTTTAACAACGGCTAAAGCACTTCCAGGTTTGGGAAAAGAGAAAGAAACTCATAACTGCTGCATGCATGACTCCACACGTGCTGCATCATTTCCTGTGATACGAACGCCCCGCCCCTGCCATTCCATACGTAATGTTTTATGTACTGTATAACAAGCAAATGTAACAAGCTTGCAGTGTACCAGTCTGTGAATTATACAAATGAGATGCTAATTAGGATTCCTGTATTGTGAACGTTTTGTGCATTTTCCTTCCATGATTAATGCATGAGCAGCGTGTTAAGACTGTGATTTTTAGGTTTGGCCAAATTAAATTCACAACACAGATCATAATGTTTTCATATAATGTAATCAATCCCGTATGCACATTTATTACTCTAGTTACCAATACAGTCCACTGTTTTCAGTTTGAATTTCAGGATAGTTCAGTTTTTGACGTGTTGAGTACTTATGAGTAGACAGTATCTTACTTGCAGTAAGTAACTAGCCTTCATGGCTAATTCTGGCATTTTCTGTAATATGCACTGTCCCTTCTTAAACAAACAACAACAACAACAGTGGATAGTAGTCAGAATGATCTCAGTTTGGTAAATCAGAGAGAAGTTCTCATGTGGGAGTCAAGGAATTCAGGAAGAAATCTCCAGCATTTACACAACTAAATCTTAAAATTATCTTTATTCTTCTCACAAATACTATAGGCATTTGGCACAAGGAAGTTGTTAACTTAGTCAATATTTTCTCAAGCCAAAACAACATTTTTGTCAAACAACATTTGATTGGTATTTAAAAAAAGTTCCTTCTTGTGTGCCACTGCAGACCTGCTGTGACTTGCACATCTCCTAGTCTAATTCAAAATAATGACAAACTGTAAATTTTGGGCTTAAAAGGCTAAACATTTGAGTTTTAAGTTAGACAAAAAAAACAACTAAAACGCCCCACAAAAGTTCAAATTTGGAAAGTCTGAGATTTCCAAACAACTTTAGCCTCAAAATCCAACATGGCCGACTCACATGTAAAAATGTGATAGGTGAAATAAAAATCTGTTTATTTTTTATCTGTCAGTTTGTATCTTGTTAATCCAGTCACAAACACATTACTCTTTAAATGCTGCTAGTGAACTGAACTGAACTGAACTGAACTGAACTGAACTGAACTGAACTGAACTGAACTGAACTGAACTGAAACCTATTGTTTTGTGACTGACATCGATTTTGACATTATCCCCAGATTAGAGTTTCAACATTTGAGGTGAGTGACAGACAGTAAGACATGTGAGAAAAAGCAACCTGCCTTTTTTTAAGCGATAAGAAGATATTTGTGTACATCAGAATATTTAACAAACTTTTAGTTAATAATAGCACTACTCAAATAAGAAATCAGAGGTCTTCAACCCTGTTCCTTGTGACCCCTGCTTCGGCACACCTGAATCAAATATTTACATTACCTACTCAAAATGTCATTAGGTTTAGCAAAAGCCTGTCAATTAGTCAGTCATCTAAGTCAGATGTGTTGAAGCAGGGAAACATCTAAAACATGCAGGACCGTGGGTTATGAGGAACAGGGTTGAAAACCTCTGCAATAGACCACTTCATAGTTACGAGTACTAGCAGAGCCCAACTCCTCCTGTCATAGGTCACCGTGATAATGTGATAATGAGGTGGCAATGCAAACACCTTTGGAATTAATAAACCCAAAGAGCAGAATCATAGCTTAGATGAAAAATCCCTTATATGATACTAATACTAAAGTTTAACCTGAATCAGTTTAAAGCACGTCTGTATAACGGCGTAAATTTACCTGCTGAATTTGTCCAAATTTTAATAGTGTTTCCATATCAACCTTAGTGCCCCCCTCAAAAAAACAAAGTGTGAGCTACAAATTTTTTAACTACAAAATGGTCTATTACGTATAAAATAGTTTTAGTATACACAGTTCCACAGGGCAGTTAGCATAGTGGTTTTGATAGATCCCCCAAAAATAGCAGTAAATGAAACAACTATCACATCTAAAACTAAATGGGTGTGAAAGAATTCAATATAATGTTTGTTTTAACTGCTAGCAAAATTTTAGATAGTGAAAATTTGTAATTTTTGAAAATCCTGCTTTAATTTTCAATTAGCTTGACTGCTTAGCAATTAGCTTGACTGCTTAGCAATTAGCTTGACTCCACCACTTAAATCTCTGTCGTATCCAAAGTGAAGTCACTCTGACTGCTGTCCACTGAAGGGATGTTGTATCACAACTCTGCTTTTTGAGCTGTGATATATGTCTGTTTGCTCTTTTATACTTTCATATAAAATAAATACTTAATGGCATAATGATGAGAAAGACCAAAAACAATCCTAGTGCTACTAGTTTAGTGTAAAACAAGCTGCATTGTCAAGGTATTTTAAAGATCATATAGAACATCACTGATTCATGCAGTCATTTCTAGTGAAGAGAAGAATAAAGGTGATGTATGTCAGTTTTTATTATCATTATTTTGCCTGCTATGTCAGATAAGTCCTTAGCATCTTTACCTTCCTCCCTCCCCCCTGCACCAGGCCGGCAGCTGACCATCTTCAACACCCAGGCCACTATCTCTATCGGTGGGAACGACCAGAAGCGCCCCTACCAGGGTCAGCTCTCTGGCCTCTATTACAACGGGCTCAAGGTTCTCAACATGGCCGCAGAGGGCCACCCCAACATCAAGGTGAACGGCAGCGTGCGGCTGGTGGGGGATGTTCCCACAAGCCGGGGCGCCACGCGCACCACCACCTCCGTACCGCCGGAGATGTCCACCACCTTCATCGAGACCACCACCACCCTGTCAACTACAACCACCCGGAAACAGCGCTCCCCACCCACTATTCAGGTACGGCTGTTTGGATGATGTGGTGAGTCACTGTGTGATATCATTCACAGGTAAAGTTGTTGGATTTTACTGCTTTATTTTCCAACGAATTGAAAAAAAAAATAGAAATAATAATGTGTTGGTACTCAAAACATTTCAAAGCTACAGGTTCTCCGGTGACTTGAGTCACATTTTTGTCAAAATTGAATTTGATATTATTTGAAAGTGTGATATTACAACGGTGAACTACATAAAAATAATACATTTATTTTGCCAAAAGCTTAGTAAAACTAAAATTATAACTATGAGGTTTAGTGTGGTGTTGACATTTAGAATATTTGGAAGCTTTCAGTGCAGAAAGCTGTCTCCTTTATCTGGAAAGAAGCTATTTATCTAACATTCTGTTTTTTGCTAAGCATCTTCAAAGATATGCCAGAGTAAACACAAGAACTGCCTCTCTTTCTTTACTATTTAATGTGGTTTTGGTACTTTTATTTATTTTTTTACACTGACCACAGCTGAATTGAAGTTGTGTTCCTTTTTTTACTTCGCTTGATCAACCAAGGTCAGGATACTGTATTTCTCATTCTGTGGAGGATTGAAGTGCTGCTGTTCACTGAGGTGTGCAAAGCCGGTCATTCTTTTTTTCTTTTTTTCTTTTCATCTTTCTTTCTCCTTCTATCTGTCACTCACCCAACCATTCTGGACTGAGAGAAGCCTTTCTTTGATACGTTCCAAATCCAAGCCAATGAATGTCAAAACGGTGCCAAGAAAGTAATCACGCCCAGCTGTGCTTTGACACCCAGAGCACAAATTAAACTGTTCGTTGTCTATATTAAAGCAATAACTCTTCGTCATGGGTGAGACATGGTTGCGGGGGGGGTTTGGTTCTTGGATGACGGACCACTGTTATCATCTTCACCTCAACGCTAGATTGCCTGGAACACAATGACGGCCCTTCATGTCAGCACTGACACTTGTATCTCTGTGTCACTGTGAATGTGGAGAAAGCTGCAGTGCGATGTGCTAGAAAACCTCTAAATAACATGAAATTTGGAAATTGACTGGGAGTTAAAAAAAAATATTTGTGTAAAGCAGACAGTTGACAATGATTATGACTCAGCTGAGATACATTACAGTCTTCTGCACTGACCATATTTTGGATCTCATTGATATCCTTTGATATTGATATCAAAGGACATCAATAAAGTTCCGGCTTTTACACAAAGAGCTTAACTTTTCAAGGTGAAATGATGAACCTGTATCTCTTCAGTCGATATCCACGATGGCCGCTGTCAGATGCCAAGTAATACACTTTGCATAACCTAACAAAAGCTATGTAGTGTTCTGTCCTGGCTAACTTTTCATTTTATTTTTGTATTCCTTCCGAGAACACTCCTTGGTCGTTTCTCTTCCACAAGCCCCCCTCTGACAGGCTCTGCTTTGATTCACGCTGCCGTGTCGCAGCATTTCATTTGCCAAGGCCTTTAATTTTACAGTTCCCTTGCTGGCTGTCAAATACTGTGGTGTGAGAAGTAAGGAGAGGACCTGTACCCCGTTTGGCAGATTTCTCCACCCCTCTGGATAGTATAGGGGAGTTTGGGGAGTTGAGCTATCATTAGTGATGTACTGTTGTGGTGAAAAAGAGCTATAGGTGCCTGGTGCTGCTTTGAACTCGAGTGTGTGCTCTGAAACGGGTCCGCTTCAGTGGGCTAAAATGTGTGTGCGCACTTTGGTGTTTTCACAGATTTTAAATCCAGTGATCCGGCACTACCTGTGCACCGGCTGAGGTGACAAGAGGTGTATCCCTTGACATTTTTGGTTTCACAGGATGAGAAGCAGGGGTGTGAAGTAAAGAGACAAATCTCACGCTTAATTAATGATAGCTTTGTGAAGAGGAACCTGTACTGACATGGCTTGCTTTGTTTTACTCTCTTTCTTTTCATTGATGTCTTTATCTGGTTGTTTTTGCATATACAAATACAAAAATTAGTTTGATTTGATATAAAAAAAATACTACTGAAAATCCAAAAGACTGACAGTCCCTGTTTTAGATGAACTGTCCCCAGCTAAAGCTGTCCCTGAAAAAATGTCCCTAGTTTTCATGTTTATGAATCAGAACAAAACGTTGCCTGTAGACTGTTATTACTGGCAGAAAGTGTTGAGTGCAACAGCAGTTGTGACAGTAGTACTGTTGCAAGGGACGCTGGGTAACTTGGTGGACGTTACGCGTGTGCATGAGAGATGCCGTTAAAGATATTCATGAGTGTGAAAATGAGTTGTTCTGGTTGGTTAGATGTTCATGTTTAAGTCAGCATTATTGGCTGTAAATTGATACCATGAGTGAGAGAGGTACTTCCTAGGTGTGCAAGAAGAAAACATTTCTGTTGATGGGGTGTGATGTCATTGAAACTTGACTCTGTTGTTCTTGATATGAATGAATGACTGTAATTGTCTCCTTTTCTTCATTTCATTTTGGTAACAAATATTTATTACTTATCTTCAAGCTGCAACGTCCCTGAATTTAAATTTAGAAATTTGATCACCTTAAAGGGGACATGTCATTCAAAATCGACTTAACCCCTTAGCAGTTGGCCTTGAAAATCCTTAAAAGCATTTTGACATTTTTGAAAAACCTACCCAAATTAAATTAAGTACTGTTCATGAACCGTATGGAGTAATTTCAAAAGCTTGGTCTCATTGGAAAGATAACAATTTGAATTTTTAACTTCAACAGTCATAATTGATGTAATTATTAATACTGTTTAGTTATTAAACTTAAACTACACTAAAA
>JAUBOC010000071.1:17187676-17198666 GCA_032275365.1 Anablepsoides cearensis
TAAAGTAGAAAACCGAGGGTTTGGGCTTAAGAACCAATGAACTTAATGAACCAATTGGTGGGCCGGATTTTGGTCACAAGTGGGCCTGATGTGGCCCGCGGGCCTTCAATTGAATAGCCCTGAACTATAGCAAAACAAAATTTTGTCAGAAAGTCTAAAAATCAATGTGACCCGTAGGTTTTTAGGATATCTGAAAAGTTACAATGAGATCTGACTTTTTACTGCAGGACAAAATCTCCTTATGTGAAGAAAAGATGGGATGAACCTCTGATTTTTGATGAGTTGTCACTCTACTCCCAAACTGTGGTAAAATATCTGTCTGTGGACATGATGGTAAAGAGAATAGAAGAGCTGGAGTCGAGGCTTCAGGTTTACAGTTAGTCAAAGGTCCGAGTGTTGTGTAAAGTGGTCTCTGCTGATTCCCAGAACTCTTGAGCTAAAACTGCCTCGCCATCTTCTTTGATTACGAAAAACTGAATTCAAGGTTAGTTGTATTGTTTTTATTTATTTTATTATTTTTAAACTCGTCTGTCTGCATTGATCTTCGGTATGATCCTCTTGGTTGTTGTGCTGAAGTGGTCAGAGGTAAAATGCTGTTTTAATGAAGTCTGTGTATTGATTTGTCTCTGGTGTTTGTGGAATTTGAGCATCAACTGAAAGCTGTGTAAACAAGATAATCAGGTTTGATGGTGTTTTTTTTTTGTCTTCCTCTGAACAGAAATAATTATGTTTTTGTTTTTTTTGGGGATGAAAACATTTGCATACCGAAATCCTTCTCAAACTTGAAGATGGCAAGAGTTGTTGAAAATAATTTCATCTAAAAAAAGAAAACACTTTCACTGCCAAAACATATGCCACAGTGTGTTATGAAGATTTAAACAGAAAATTAGATTTCCCCGGCCTTGAATTCAGTTTTTCATAGTCCAGCAGACTGTCTGAAACATCCCACCTAGCTTCGTACCATCTGTACAGAGGTCATGGGTCGACTTGGATAACTCCATGTTTCGACACTTAATTTGTTAGTATTAACTGCACCCTTAGCCCTACACAAGGAGCACTTTATTCTGAACTGACTCCTCAGATGCATCTTATGCTTGTGAAACTAATCAAGCACACATCTAGTGGATCTCCAAATGTCAAACATCACACTTCAAATCCCCCCTTTCAATTTTTCTGAGTGGAGTCAGAGTCATCACAACGTGAGGGTCTCTTACTCCAAGTTAGCAGGTGGTTTTCAGACTTTCTGCCTTTTTGTAGGCAACTTCAACAAACCCGGCGATCTTTCAAGTGGATTCTTTTCCCCATCAGCTCTGTAGTGTGTTTTTGAGCTTTGGCCTCTGTACAGCAACAAGTTTACAGAGGATAAAAGGCCTGAAGAGGTTCATCACTAAGCCGAGGCATTACAGTGATCTGCCTTTTTTAAAATTTATCTTTTCAGGTGTTAGTGTGACTAAACATAATGAAAGCTCAGCATGCCTTGACGGAATTCAAATCAAAATGACAGAGTTAATGTGGCTTGATGGATGTGAAATGTCACTCTGAGTATGTATCCTGAATGACTTTCAAATATTACCACAACAAATGTAAACTCAAGACCTTAAATTGGCAAAAATACTGCTGTATTTCTGTTGGCTATTGACATTAAAGTGTAGCCGCCATCTTGAATTGGAATGAATCTACAAGTGAATCAGTAGTATATGAAATATTTTGCTAAAAGACAAAAGTATAGACTCCAAAATTCGATGCTGAGCTGTTAGGTGAAGATTTTTTCATTTTTTTATATTAACAACTTAAAACGGAACAACACACAAGGATGCTAGGGCTGCTACGATTAGTCGATTAATCGACGATTAATCGATAAATTAAAATAATCGACGACTAATTTAATAATCGATTAGTCGTTTTGTTTTTTTTTACTTTGTTTTTCTCTCTAAACTGCTTTGACACCTTCCACTGCCACATCTGCTTTTCTGTCTTTGACACACATGTACAGTAGTGGTAACCAGGTTAGACCGTAGACGTCACAAGACATGATACAGACAGGCTCTGGTATCATGGCTACCTGACAACAGACTAAATAAATACAGGATTTTCAGTTAGAAAAGATTTTGATATTAATTTTTCATAAATTAGTCTTTATAGTAATTGACCAACAAAAAATAATCGTTAATAAATAAATAAAATTAGTCATTAGACTAATCGAATAATCGTAAAAATAATAAATATTATTTCGGACAACACTAAGGGATGCAAACTCTCATGAAGGGTTAGGAGGAAGAAAATGACGATAAAAAATATTAAATCAATACATAACAAAGGAGCAAAGCCATACAGTGACAGACTTAAAGTAGTAATCTAGTGTGATATGATTCTAGACATTTTCTAGTTTTTATTGTACTTAATAAAGAATAGTATGATTTAAATGTATTTGTGTTCATTGTATTTATACTTTCTACAGTGAATACGGTATTTTGCTGTAAGTACGACTGCATTTATGATATCAAAGAAAGTAGAGCTTATTATCGAAATATAATCAAATGTCATCAACATCATATTTTAGGCAAAGCTCTTGCACAGCGAGTAGCACTTAGAGTTTGTGTTGTGAATAACTCAGCCACAACCACCCAGAAATGTAGCACAATAACTGTAAAATTGTCCGAATGAAATACATTTTTGTATTTTTTTAGAGCAGTTTGCTGTGGCAGCCATCTTTGGCTTGCTTCCAAAAGTTCACCAATTGTTGTAAATCCACTGATTTTTTCCTGAAAATTTCATTAAAATCCATGCGGTAGTTCATGAGATATTTTGCTCACAGCCACATCAACACATGAACACAGATACAGGCAAATGAATATCCATCTCCATCATTGGCTCCAGTTAACTATTAACGTAATCTCTGCTGTTAAAAGCAGATGTTTCTCTTATGAAACAATTCATAATAATGCTACTCAGGTGCGGCAATCCTTGTTTAATATTTAACACCTGATGCCGCAGTCCTCGTTGTGTATAATTCAGCAGATTGTTATTTAGCTTAACGTTTGGATTTTAAATATGTAAAGCCCGTGAGATCCGCCGCTTCCATCTGAGTGAATGTTTCCTGAGCTGAGATGTTTTTGACGTCAGCGATGGGTTTTTTTTTGTTGAGACCGTCTTGGGTCGGGAGCAGACTTTGAAGTGGTGTTTCATCTCCCTCCTCTGTGTGGCTGCCTCCCACATCTGCTGCCATCATAATAACAAGCAATAAGCAAGACTTTTTACGCCCGTAATGTGGCTTCAATAAATAATGTCATGTTTACCAAGAGGCCATATTTCACAGCAGTTTACTCTCTAGCCTCCCCTCCTGCTTTAGCCTCCTCAGAATGGAGTACAGTACATAATGTGGCGTATTATGCACAGCAGCGTAAACACGCACTAACACATTTACAAATGTACTGATACAGAAAATGGCACGGGCCATCATGTGTAATCACGGAGCGCATTAGGAATACGCTTTGAAAAATCCGCTTTTTCATCGAGCGGCTTGTTTGTGCTTCAGCATATGGCAGATGAGGGCGGCTTTTTCCGCTCGCCCTGTTGAATGCATCAGAACAACCGTGGGGGCGCGTTTCATTAGTCTGTCAAAGCCAATGATATTTAGAGCCCCCACACCCCCCGGCCGGGACGGGGAAAACTCAATCAGCGCTCTGATTTCATAACCCAGCTTGGTGACAGGGCTTATTTTATCGCCCCGTTGATTCATTCTAATAAATGCCGGCTGCCCAGCACACCTCCGCTGAAATACGACGCCTCCCACACCCCACCCCTTCTTCGTCTTCTGCGGCTCGACCAAAAGGAGAGGGGCGAAAAGGGGAAAAAAAAGGGGGGAGATGGGGGGAATAAATCAGATTTGTGGAAACTGGAGGGTGCAGATAATCCATGGTTGGTCCAGGTGTAGCCAGTGACTCGCAGCCTCGAGCACAAATCAGACGCTGGGAAGCGGCTGATCTGTGCGGTGCTTGGTGGGTCTCATTGATTGTGGACGATGGAGGAGGAGAGAGGCGATAAATAATGGGAGGCAGAGCGCGGAGGGTGAAGGAAAACAATTATCTGCGGAGGAGGAAAGCACATAAAGTAAAGAATGATAAACACTGTGAAATATGATTGACTCCGAGTGATATATGTGAGCAGAGGGACGAGCGGAGGGGTCTGTGTGTGCAGAGATATCCTTGAATGGAACGACCGTGCGCTCTACCTCAGGTCTAACCTCGTCCTCCTCTCTCTCTCTCTCTCTCTCTCTCTCTCTCGCTCCCTTTCTCTGTGAATGTGTTTCCCGCTCAGACGACAGATGACATCGTTTCGTCCGCCGAGTGCTCCAGCGACGACGAGGACCTGGAGGAGTGCGACTCCGGACACACAGGTGGGATGAGTGTGTCGAGCTGTGCTTGCTCTGAAACCTGGTCTTTTTCTCCTTTATCTTTCTTTGATTTGCTACCGAGGAGCGTCTCCTCCTAGCATCACGCCCCATGGGAGCTTCGAGTGTAACTTCCAAATAAAAAGAAAAAGAAAATACAGTCACAGTCAGAAACATACTTTTGTGTGAGGAGTTTTTTAAAAACTCTTTGGCGATGGATAAAAGTAGATATACACACACTTTGCATAACCTTTTCACAAAGCCACAGCCTTAACTGTAAATATATGAAAAGCACACAGCTCTAAAATAAGTTACACTAAGCTATGGGGCCACTGGTTGCAGACATGATGAAGCATTGATACTAATTTTGTTCTCTCGGCATTCAGTCGAGAGCAAAACTTTACTCAAAGTATGAAATTAGTATCAAGCCACATGTCGCCTGCACTGATGCTTCAAAATGTATCTGTCCTGTACTTGGTTGACTTCCTCTTGCTGTGCGTGTGTGCGTCTCTCTTGACAGAGGATACATTTTGAGATTCTTTCGAGAACAAAGATGCTTTCAGCCCAGATACTGTGATATGTAGCAGACTAACTGCAACAGAGCGTCTTCCTTCCCTCTTCTTCTCTTGTTTTGTACCTCTGTTTCCTCGTCGGAGGCTTGCCTTACCTGAAACATTCTAATAGAGAACAGATATCCTCGAATTTCTGTGCACATTGTCTCTCTTTCCTTCTCCCCTTTACACAAACACGCTCAGTACACCCAGACAAACACACAAGTATCACTTTGTAATCACATCAAAGTGATAAGACACTCTGGAGTTTAGAAATAAAAAAAACAGAGCTAGAAATAATGCCTCAGATTCAAAAGGAGTGGTATTTTTGAGGCGGCTTGGGTTTGGATGACTTTTGTAGTAAGCAGCTGTCAATCACTCTCATGCCCCAGAGCAGCTGGCACATGTCCTAATAATGTGGTGGAAACCAGGAGCTGTATAAAAACTGGCTCAGCGCTTGACAAGCTGCTCCCCGTAGGCACTTTGGAAATCATTAACAGCTCAGGCTATTTGATTGCTTCACTGTCCTTCAGAATACCACCACAGTGGACTAATTGATGCCGCACTAATCTGCCTGAACATGGCTCGACTAAACACTAAGCATATGTCCACTTTTCACTGCTAATAATAAGCCTGAATTGAAACAGTGCCGCAACTCACTGAAAAGGTAGATGCAGAATGCAACAAAATATTTATTTTTAAGCAGAACTATGTGTTTTATCTAGTTTGCATAATTTACTGCTGTTTCTAGAGGTAGACCAATCTGTCCAGCTATTGCTTTAAGCCAAATTTTAAATAATGACCAGCGTCATCAAACAATGAACACCATAAGGCCCTGTCTACACTACTGCAGATGTTTTTTTTTTTATTTTAAACATTTTCTTCTGTTTATAGGAAAAAAACGCAGCTTATACGTTTCTAAAAAAAAAAAAATTCCCCCACATGTTTGGACAGGATGACTTTAATAGGGGTGCAACGATACAGAAAATTCACGATTCGGTTCGATACTTTAGTCTCACGGTTCCATACTTTAGTCTCACGGTTCGATATTTTTTCGATACAAAAAAGAGAAATGTCCATGCCCCTTTTAACTTGTCATTTATTGAAATTAATTATGAACATTTGTTTAGCCTCAAAAGTCCAGTTTTTAAACTAAATTTTGCTGAAAAAGCAAGTTTCCCAGCGGATCTGTGCTCCACAATGCAGCCTAGGTGGAGTAGTCGAACACAGATCCACTGATCTTTCAACACAGAGCGTCTTCAGAAGACAAGTTGATAAAAAAAAAATTAAAAATATGCATTGTTCGAACCTAAAGCACTGTTCGATACGGTTCAATACAGGTACATGTATTGTTGCACCCCTAGACTTTAAGGCACAAACACAGGAGTTAATTTTTTCTTCTCACAAAAGATACATAGCAGTGTTAATGGGGCCTTAACTTGATTAAAGACAGGCGTTACTATAGCTCGCGTTGTATTTTTATCTCCTGCCATTTATTAAAAGAAAACTTGGAAATAGCATCTGTTTGTCCGTCCATCTTGTAACCTGAAAAAGTTGAAAAATAAGTAATGTATTGACTTCCATATTGATGTGTGGCTGCATCTAGGAGTAAGAAAGGCTCTTATCAAAAATTGGGTTAACATGTCAAAATCCAAGAGAGCCACCGCCAAATACAGATCAAAACCATCCCGATTATTTGAGTAAACTGTGCTTTCTAGTTTTCTTATCGCTTAAATGTCTTGTTCCTCAAATGATTGGTTTGCCCAATGAGGGGGGCAAAGAATAATCCATGTTGGCCAAGGTCACCCCCTGGCTCTACCTCTGTACCTGGTTGTGGATAAAATTTCTCTCTCTGCTCGATAGGATTGGCTACTCTACGCTAGACAAGAAAAAATACCTTTTTTCTTATAAACAGCCTATAAACATCACTGGTGGTCCTTTTTTTAAGACTAAGCAACAACCTATTAACACAAAATCTACTTTTATTTACTTATTTATTTACTATATAAAGTATTTACGTTACTAATCAATTAGCACTGAACCCTGTGCTTTCCATACTATTTACCCCCATGTTTTACATCATCCTAAATCCTGTTTTTCTTTTTTTTTACGTAGTATATTGTATTTTTTATGACTAATAATTCTAACTTAAGGGCTTTAAAGAAACAAACAAATTTGTATCAAATCATCCAGTCACTGAAAGTCAATTTGGTGGAGATCTAGCTGTTTAATTTACCGTCTCAATAAAATGTAAAGAAAAACGTTTTGACTTTTTCAAATATTATATTCAGGCAAAAGATGCAGCTGTGGCAGTTTTTAAGCTTCAAACCCAAGTGTCCTTAAAAATCAGAAGAGTAAATGTTTGACCAGTAGAACACGGTACCCTCGCCTCATATAGTGGCAACATAAACACACTCATACTAACTGTACATTTCACCATGTTGACACAGAAATTCATGTCCTCATTCCTTGCCCTGCTTCCAGTCGTATGACCAGTCGCATGACACGTTTGTTTCTTTTCTTTTCTGTTTTCATTTTATTTTATTTTTTCTCCTGTGATGCACATGTGAACATGAGCTGGGTTGCTGAAGATTTGAGCTTTTTTTTTTTGGTTAATCTTGGGGTCCAGAGTGGGTAGAGTGGGGTGATTTTCATTTTGGTTGATTTTGTTGTGCTTGTTTTTCTTTTCTTCTTTTTTTCTTGTATTATTGCTCTTATTTCTTTGGTGTCCTCATCATCATTTTCAACGTCATCGTTACCACCATCATCATCATCATCCGTTGTCCCATCCTCCGAGTACGGATAGAGCCACTCCTCCCGTTTTTGCCCTCATCTCGTGCCGCATGAACTTTTGGTGGTTGGAAAACTCAAATTGCTCCTCCTCATCACGTTTGTGCTCATCTTTGTTATCCACAAAAACACTTTATTTCTGTTTTCCTTTTTCCTTATTTTACTCCATATTCAATACAACATAGAGGAAATGAACGGCAACAAAATCTTTTCTTGCCATCATCCATTTTTTTAGTCTTGTGTTGAGAAACTCCATTCTGTCTCGAGAAAGTTGAGTGTGAAAGAATGGCCCCTCCCCTTTTGCGAGTGTTAATCTCCTTCACAAACCCCAAATCCCCCTTCCCTTCATCTCAAAATCAGCCTTTCTTTTGGCCTCTCTGCATATACATGTCTGTTTGAATGCAGATGGCATAAAAAGTATTTTATTGCCACAAAGTATATCTGTTTTTCTATTCTATCTGTTGCTCCAAGTAGAAGGCATTTGTGGCATGCACTCTCCTGGACTGCCCCTGTGCACAAAACACTAACTAATGTAAAAATCCACCCCTCATTCTCCTCAGCTTCTGCACGATTGGTATCCATTTGATCTGCTGCTGCTTCTCCACTCATAAATCTCAGGCTAACCCCCACCTGGCTTCTAGTACATGTCAGTGTGTGCATGCTGGGGGGGACCACGCGCGTTGGGTCTAAAACCCCACCAGTGTTCCCCACAGCATCTTCTTGTGTTTGTGCCAGCTGTCTTTGTCAGTACTCCCGTCTTGTCTGTGCTCGTCTCGTTCTTGTGTCGTCTTGTCTGTTTTAATAAAACTGTTAAACCTCACCTTCCCCCCGACCCTGCTTTTTTTACCCCCGCCCTACAAGAGTTCCACAAGAGAGCAAACAAGAGTGTGCAGCAAGACTCTGGAAAGTCATCTGAATAAAACTGCATTTTAGTAACTAATGCAAATGATAAACCATCAAAATCAAGTTTAAACCTTTGATTTGTTTATCCAGTGCTGGTTGCTACAAATCTTTAAGGATATTAATCTGGTTGTTGTTATTACTCAGGATAAAATCAAATAAAGTCAAATTTTCATGGATATTGAACGGTAGGTGTGGAAATGTGTCACAGCAGGCATTATATATCTGAGAGAGAACAGGTGTGGCTGATAAAATTATTTGAGTCTTTTGTTTTTATTTGCTTCACGGGTGCCCAGAAGTCCTATCAGAAAGATAGCTACACATCTTTAAACTCATAAATAAAACAAAGCTATTATTGTTGTTTGTTACAACGCTCTTTAACTTAGTCAGAATACCTGCCAGAAGAAAATTGTTCTGACTTTGGATCAGTTTAATGCTATAAAACAAAATTTTATCAAAATGAAGGCCTAGTTTGTGTCTTCGGTTTAGTACTTTTGAGCTTTTTAAGTCATTTTTCAAAGCCACTGTAAGCAGATGACAAAACAAAGTAAAACCGTAGTCATGACCTTTTACCAAAGATACATTTTACTGTTCAGCTTTCCTTTGCTACACGGTAATTGATTTTATTCACAAGCAAATTTATCGTTCATTATAACAGGAGAGCAACAAGAGCTATGAGCTGGTCGACTTTGTTGTATTGGCACTGTTAAATTTTGTTGTGAATACTATAAGATGTGGCCAGTATGAGATTTTAACCGTAGGACAGCATGGAACTAAAACTCCATGTTTTAAAACTATTTTAAAATATGTCACATGATGAAATTGTTTTCTATTTAAACTTTTACAGCAGTTCGGAATAATGTTGATGATTATGTTTTGTAGTCATCTTTTATCTTCTGTTTTGGAGTCGGGTCGTGGGGCAGCAGCCTGAGCAGGGAGGCCAAGGCATCTTTTTACAAAACCTGTTCTTCAGTGAGAATTCCAAGGTATTCCTAGGCCATCAGAGAGACATAGTTTACTGAATCTTTCCAGAGGTCTCCTCCCTGTTGGACATGTTTTTGTAGGGAGGCGTCCGGGAGCATACTTTCCAGATAGCCAAACCACCTTAACTGGCTCTTCTCATTGTGGTGGAGCAGCGGCTCTATTTCGAGACCCTTCTGGATAACTCCCTTATATCTCACAATAGCCCAGATAATGCGGCAAAAACTCATTTTGATCATCTGTAGCAAAGATCTCATTCTTTGGATCACTACCCAGAGTTCATGATGATAAGTTAGGATGGGTGCATCGATCAATAGGTAAATAAAGAGTTTTGCCTTGCAGATTAACTCCCCTTCACTAAAATAGACTGGTACAGAGTATACAATATTGCAGAGGCTGCACTGATCCAGCTGATCTCATTCTCCATTCTTCCCTCGCTTTTACACAAAACCCCAGGGGCAGTCCACTATTTTTCAATTCAGGACAATGGCCTCAGATTTATAGGTGTAGGACTTCCCCCCAGCTGCTTCACACTAGACTGAACCACTCCAATGAGAGCTGGCGATCACAATTCGATGATTCCAACAGGACCATATCATCTGGAAGTAGCAAAGACAGAATCCTGTGGCTACTGAACCAGACTTATTTGACCCCCTGGCTGCACCAAGAAAGTATGTCCATAAAAGTTATAAATGGAATCAGTGGCAACAGGAGGCCCTGGTGGAGGCAGACTCTCACACTGAAGAAGTCGTCCAATTTACTGCTGCCACTGTCAACCAGACTCTCTCACCATTTTTTAAGGACTGAATGGTCCATAACAATGAAGCCCTAATCATAAAACTCACAGAGCATCCCCAGAGAACTAGGTTGAGTGCCTTTGTTACAAGAGTATGTGTGTCTCTCTCTTTTCAGGTAGACTTTCACCTGTAATCATGCCAATCATCTTCAGGTGTGAAGAGCTTACTTAAACGGGCCCACATCCTTCTTCTGAGAGGGAGAGGAGACTTCTCCCTCTGCTGTGAGCAGCTTGGCTGGTGGTTTCCCTCACAACAAGCCCTTTAGTTTTAACAAATCCTTTTTTAGTCAACTACACCTCTTGTCTGGTTGTCCCACTTATGTTGTTTCCCTTTGAGTCACAAGCTGTGTTTCCATTGACCATGAAAATGCGCAAATTAGAATTTCTAAAATAAATTTGCTCAATGGAAACATGACAATTTCGAAAAAACTAACGTGTTTCGACAAAATGGTTTTGCACTAGGATGAGGTGGTTTTTTTAGCCGTATCAAAATTGGTGTATTTCACAAAACTGCAATGGAAACACTTTTTTTGCATTACGGGAGTCACGTGATCAAGAACCGGCTGTTTCTACTGGCGAAAA
>JAUBOC010000071.1:17198766-17229063 GCA_032275365.1 Anablepsoides cearensis
ATGTTTGTAACGACCTATCGCGAGAACAAGCGTATTCACGCGTGACTTTAATAGCATTTCTTACTTAATGGAAACACAGCAATTGCGAAACTGTATTTTTTCGACATTAACAGAATATCGACAAAGTTTTGCGCACATTTGCAATGGAAACACAGTTACTGGGTCATAATATAAAGCTTACAGTACCTGGTATTCACAGTTTCCCAATCAAGTTTTAACCAGGCCCAACCCTGTTTGCCTTCCAAGATCAGAGAGTATCGACCATGTTTGGGGTAATATGGCTGTAAACCCGAATAAGCTCCCATTATTTTACGATCCAGTGGCTCAAAGGGAAACTACATAAAGAAACTCTCATCCCCTCTGGGCTGGGACGGAATCTACATTGTTTCTCCTCTGAATGAAGTTCTTCCATTGACTGGAATCTTTGAGTTGAATCAAGAAAAAAATAAAATAAAAAGTAGAATTAGTGCCATGTTCAAAAATAAAAGTACTTTTTAAGCAGTTTTACTTATTTTTGATCCTCTTGTAATATTGAGGGCCTGACAAGCTTTTGATGGCTTTGTAGTTAGGAGTAGTCGTCAACTTTACACTCCACTTCACCGGAGAGAAACTAACACCGTACAAAAAGTTGTAGATGTTTTGAAGCTGTGACTTTTAAAAATCACGTAAAACTAAAAAGCAGCTCATATCTATTAGTTGCATAGCTCTCAAAAGATCACATCTATGTGGTAAACTAAAACTTGTACCCCAAAGCCCCAAAGTCGTCTTCGTTCAGACGCCCAAGGTTTTATACGAACCAAGTAAACCAATCATGTCATCTTGCAAAGTGGGGCTTGTCAGAGCTAGTGGTGTGGACTAAAGTTTATATAACATTAGCAACGCTTCATTAGCTGTTTGATTGTGTAGATGAAGAGTAAAAAGTGCCAGAGCAGAGTTGATTATAAGCAGCTACTCCCAGGCAAGTGGTGAAAGTCAAAGCAGGGCTAATCTACATTTTCCCAGTTCCATGCATATCAAATGAGGTAAAAGGGTAGAACTTCATTCAGGCCATTTCTTGGAATAAAAAGATGATCATCAAAGATAAAAAAGTGCAATTATGAAGAACAGCAATGAGATTGTAAAAGTTTGACCAATTTTATTAGGATTAAATGCAGATTTATAGTTGAAGGTAGATACCAAACAAGAAACTGGAATGCTTTAAAAATTCCTGAAACAAATTCAGCTCCTACCCTTCTTCAAAGAAGGTCCCAAATATAAATCCAAGGAGCTTGCTTCAGTCTTTCGGTTTTAGCATCACCCAGCAATGTAATTTTCCTCGAGGGCAACTTGCATCCCATGTGCAGGTCAAGTGCATCATTAAAAAGACAGTATTTTTACCAAATTGGCCATAAATGGTCCTTCAGGCACCATTACCCTCAGCTTTTGGTCAAATGGAGCTCAGATCAAACAGATGGAGCATCTAAATATGAATGATAAAAACATAAATGTCTCCTCACCTCATTGGCCTTGGATAAATATCATTAGGGATTCTTAGTCATGTTAATGTTAGATTGAAGGAATGTTGTAGAATTTCATAATTATCCTGTATAAAAGATAAGAACTAAGGTAGAGAATGATCTGAATGGATCTCTGATCTCGTTTTGGCATTGATTATGTCTTCAGTTAGGGTCGACCATTGCTTCACAGAAGTGAGATCAGTTTGAAGGTTATTCCAGCGAGTGCTAAGGTACCTCTTTACAGCAAGCTGATCAGCTGATAAGGGCACGTTGTCACCAAGCTGCAGTCAACTATGTGATGAAGGATGAGTAGCTGTCTGCCATAACTTCAGGACTTTTTCAAAAGCGAGGTCTTCCTCCAGCCAGAAGTGGTAAATGGAAAAGAAGACTGCATTTATACAGTGCGTTTCTAGTTTTACTGGCTTACCCTGGCTCTTCCACCATTTGTCTTCTTCTAATTCAGGACCGGTTTATCAAAGATTTGACGTTTTTGGATGGAAATAAATGCCCATCTAGGGGAGGTTTCTTTGGCCGGGGTGTGCACAGGCAAGATAAGATGTTTTAATGGGGGTAAAGTGGTGCATGTTTCTTAGAAAACTCAGCCACTGCAGAGCGCACCAACACAATCCCTGTCATGTCTCTGAAAGCATGCCCACACAGGAAACTTGTGTGTTGCTGCCTCCCTGGTAATCAGTTCACCACCTGTAATAGGAAGGGGTGAATGATTCTGCTACAGCAGACCTCCGGGCACAATACACAAAACCACAATGGGATTTTAAGGGGGCCCTGAACCACTGACTCATCCACAATTTGCTGCGTCAGAATCCCATTGACTCACCTCAGCCATGGCTGATGCTGGTGCCCCAACTTTCTGCTTTTTAGCGTTGTCAAATCTCCTGCACACCGTCTGGATTCATTGGCATTCGGAAGCCTCAGCAAAGGCTAGATGGACACGGGGATCAGAATGACGAAAGGGGGAAAAAAAGAGGGATGGGGTGTAGTGAAGAAAAAGTGCTGCTCCAAGATTTCTGCTTATGTAGCCTTGAAGCTGCTGAGGTAGTCAGTCAGCCATTTAAAGTTTTTATATTTACTTCAATTCCTTTTATTAAAAGGCCACGCAGGCCTGCAGCAGATAGTGTCTTTCTTACATGCTGGGATGAAAAGAAGAGGAAGCTTTTAAATAAAGTTTGTTTCATGTTTTTTAATTTTTTTAAATGGGATTTGCTCACTGATGCAAAGGCCAGTCAAATGGCAACAAAGACGCACTTGTTCTTTAGAAGTCTGGGCTCCGTTTTAGTCACACACAAAATGAAAACAAAGTAACTGGCAGCAGGTTTCACAGGCGATGAGAATTATCAGCGAGCGAGGCGGGAGCTCGGAGTGGAAAAATCCTCATCCATCTTGACAAATTTGGAAAACAAACGCAATCTGTTAGAACAAACCCATTAGTAACCACAGTGTTTGTCTGCCTCAGATATGCAGCAATGCTTGTGCAAGAGCTTACACAGGATTAAAGTGTTTACCAAAACATCAAGGTCCTCTGCACTGACTTTAGTGGAGACCCTTAACTGCAGTGCCCCCCTACCCCCCCACATCCTCTTCCAACCGAATATTCTGTTGATACAGTGTAGAGAAAAGAGTTGCCGAAAGCTGTGTGCAGAGATGGGAGTGAAAAGGCAAACAAAGCTGGAACAACTGGGCTAGAGCTGGTTAAATAAAGGCCGAGCTGGAATCATCTACTCCGCACTGCTGTTGTTTATTTACTACTGCAGGTTATGTTATTGGAACATTGCCATGGCAGGATATCCTATAGCTGCTGCTGGGGAAAAAAAGATTATTACTGCCACTAATGCAGTAAAAACACCACTCTGTATCATGTGATTCCCATTAATGGTGTCATCGTTTGAAATGTGACACATTAACTCAGAACTCCCAGGTCCGGTTTGCTAAACGATCAGGGTAGGGTTTATTATCAGCCTGCAAATGAGAAACCAAAACCTGGTATCTAAAGATAAATGTGCACATCTCTTTAAATTCACCAGAGGTATAAATAAGCTCTCCACCCTGCACCCTCTTGTGGAACTCCAGACGTTTATTTGTTGGAACAAAGGCTGTTGGTTATGCACATAACACAAAGCATCTATACATTTTGGAATAAAAAGCTACTTAATTATATACTCCACCTTTTTGATTAATTAGTGAATGTGTTGGGCTTAAATGCCATTTAATGTTGGTTATACATCATGGTGCACCTTGTTCCCTGTTAGATGCTAATGAATGCTTTGCTTGAGGAAAATATCCCACAGCCCTTGGTGGCGGTGCCTTTTATTGATTATAATTCCCTTGTTCCCCTCCTCCTCACCTGTCCCCTGGCTTGCCGTATTGTTTTTTTTTTTTTGTATCTTACTCTCCCTAAATGCAACTTACTGAAGCATGCATTAACCCAACTTCTTCCGGTGGAACTCAAATCCAAAGAAAGAGAAAAAAAATGTTGATTTTTTTTTAACATACATCCAGATTGCACGCCCTGTCTTGTGCTTTAAGTTACTAACAAGAGAAACGTATTCAAGTAACTAATAATAAAGAGGTTGTTGTTATTAGTTACGCAAAGGTGGTGACACTTTGCCTCTAAACTGCCCCCCCCCCCTCTCTTTGTCTGCCTCAGTGTGTGCTTTCTGGTTGTTCACCTCTGATAGTGTGAGAGATTTAATGCCTTTCTTTCTTTTCTTGCTTGCTAATGTGATTTAATTTGTGCATATATGTTAACACACATATATGTGAATTTTGTTGTTTTTTTTTTTTCTGAAAATGTCCAATTTAAAAAAATTAATTAAAAAAATTCTACTAAATTGTTCCGAATCAGTGTTTCCGTAGTTTTGGTGAGTTTTTCTATTTTCTCTATGATTTCATTCCCTTTCCCCAACTGTGTTTTTTTTAACCAGGTATCAAAATAATTCAGTTTTAATGTAATGTTTTCATAGAGAAAAAAGAGAAGACCCGCCCCTCCAAAGTAGACCCCGCCCCCCAGTATTGTATTTTTTTATGCTGGTTTTTACTCATCTTTTCTTGAATAGCTCTCTCTCTTATTGAAATTTGGATCAAATTAGTCTCTTTTTTTTCTGCATGGCAAAGAAGTTGCAGCTTAGGGTCTGTAAAAGTTGTCAGTGTTCAGAGTGCTGTTCTCTTTTGTAGATGGGCATGTATATGCTCATTGTTTGTATATCCCCATCCCTTCCTTACAGCCAAAAGCTCTAATGCCGCCCGACCGCTTCGTGCCGCCTTTACATGGACATGGCAACTGATGTACACATTCACCCCCATTTATGTCATTTCCTTCCTAGTATGTTCATAGGCCCCACCCCCACGTCCCACACGCCTTCCTCCCTTTTAGACACTCAAAGATTTGTACAGTACTGTTTGTTCACGACTGATGAACAAGTTAATGTTGAGCTAAAGTCAAAAGATTGATTCCGGCTGTAGACATTTATGGAAATTTATTCATCCAAGTAGTAGATGTAAATATTTCCTTTTTTATATATAAATATATATAAAACAAAATGACTTTTAAAAGAACAAAAAAGAGAAGATATCTTGAACAGAATGGTGAAGATTGTTTTCATGTCATGATGTGTGGATGTATGTGTTGTTGCCTCCCTATACCATCCTGTCTAAAAATAGAAAATATATAAATATACATATATATACTACTCAATCAGAAACTGTTAAATAGAGTCTAACCTGTCCAAAGGCATTTTTACACAACTTTCTTTTGTAAATTTGTTTTCTTCCTGCCAAAATCATGCGGGCAATTTGTTGATGTAAGTTGACAAACTGATGGTATGCTTTCTTCCTTTTGAAATTGCTTTTTTGTTTTGTTTGTTTGTTTGTTTTTTTAGGTTCTTTGTAGGCTTTTATGATTTTCTGAGCTGACTTTTTGTTTTGACCTGTTTTTCTACTTACTACTAATCCTTTTGTTTCTGGATAACTATCTGTTGCTTTCCGTTGTGAATGTTTTATCACAATGTTTGCTCTAACTCTAAGGTCTTTTTGCAATGCCTTTTATTTATTTACTTTTAATCTTTTTTTGTTTGTTTGTTTGTTTTTCTCATTTACATTGTTTTTATTTTTAATTTTTGTTCCAAAAGGTTTGCATCTCTTTATAGTGCCCTGTTTGTGAGCCTTTGCAATGTTAAAAGAAAGTTAACTTTAAAAAAAACAAGCCGCTTTGGCATAAGAAAACGCAGCTTCAACAGACATCTGAACGTTTCAGACTCTCGTTGTCCATCCACAGGTTTAAGTCAAAAACAAAGTTGGTGTATTTAATATAAAGACATCATTTTGGGGGGGTTTCAGACTGAAATAGCTTGTAAAATCAAGACTTTAGTTCAAGTCAGCAAACATTCAGGTGTCACTGAACTGCCCAGCGACTTTGTGCCACTGTGGTAACTGTAGGGTCAAAAGGCGAGAGGTTAGGGCAAATAGGGGAGCCCAGTAATGCTGAGGGGAAGACATTAGTTCAGTCCAAGACAAGCACAAAATACTTGTTTTTGTTTTTCATCAGATATGTTGGATTAGGTTTTAAAAAGTGTTACATGAGTCAAAATATGAAGAAATGAAGTGTTTGTTGTTAAAACTGAAGTCTTGTGACATATGTTTACAATGTGTTTCAATCATATGTTGAGTTCGTAATGGGAAACTACAGCATGATGTCATGTAAGAATGGCATACGTTGAGTCTTGTTGGTGTGACCTTTTGTTCGTTGTGCACCAACATCGTCCTCTCAAATTTCCAATGATGTTGAGGTGTATATATGAGGCATATATGACGTTTCAAAGTTGTTAAAGTCATAAGAAAGTTTTCGACATGACCTGCTGTTGCGTGGTAGCCAGGTCTTGCTAGTGATCATGGTATATAAACAGATGCATAATAAGGCAATTTTTTTACCGTATTCTATTTTCTTACAGTATCTTAGCATACTAAGATAGTACCATTGCAATAGTACACTGCAAAAACTGTCAGTCTAACCAAGTTTAAAAATCTTATATCAGCCAAAAAGTCTTTTAGATCTTGTTTTGAGACTGATGTACGAAACAAGAACTGATTGTGTCAGAATAATAATCTTGTTTTTAGATTATTAGAGAATTATTTTAGAAAAATTTACTTGGTAAGATTCGTGAAATACTTCATTTGACTCATTTTTTTCTTATTTCAAGAATCTTACCAAGTAGATTTTTTTTACTCCACTGGCAGATAATTTAACTTAATTTGAGTCAAATTTTCAGGCTAACAAGACAAATAATCTAAAAACGAGATTATTATTCTGACACAGTCAGTTCTTGTTTAGTAAATCAGTCTCAAAACAAGATAAAAAAAAATTTATTTTTTTTTTGGCTGAATATAAGATTTTAAAACTTGGTTAGACTGACATTTTTTGCAGTGTACTGCTTTTCTGACAGCAGCTGTTTGTATTTGTTGGCACATGCAGGTCAGACGAGTTAAAAAGTACCTGTCTGAGCAGCCACAGTCTGAAACATTTCCTCATTTCTAACTTTCAAACTTAGTTAACATGCTTTCAGACCAAATGGCCTTGTGTCTGAACTGCATACAAATGTTAATATCTTCAGTTTTATATCCAACTTTTGGTGCCTGCTGTTTCTTTATGAATTATTAAAAAAAGATTTTCTCTAAAAAAGAAAAAAAAGACTCATTAAAGGCTAATTTATATTGAGATCCATACAGAATCAGTAGCAGGAACCATATATTAAAATAATACCAAACCTAGTGCACATGACATTTTAAATGCATATCCTGTTCTTGTCTGAGAACGGAGGATAGGTACAACATCCTGTGAGGTGTCAGTTTATCGTGGCTCACCCTTGTGCATCCCTCAAAGCCTTTTGATGCAGTGTATACTTCATTTATGGCTGTTGCTTTCTTTTAATTTTGGTCTTGTTTGGTTCTTAGTTTTGTTGTTTTTGCACTTTTACAGTACTTTCTGTTCTTTCTTTTTTTTGATCCTTTCCTGTTTATTTCCTCTTTTATACTGAGCTTTGCTTCTTACGTTCTTAACTGGTTCTCTTGGTTGACTGCTTTCTGCTCTCTTGGTGGTGGTCTTTCTGCTGCTTGACTTCTGTTTCTGTCTCTTTCACTTTCCAGGAGGGGAGCTAGTCATCCCCATTCTAGTCGAGGACCCCATAGACATCCCTTCTGTATCCACCCGTTCACCCTTCATTCCCTTCCCCCCAACCCTCCGCCCCGTCCTCACCATTATCGACACCACCAAAGAGTCCTTGGCCATGGCCACTGAGGCGGGGGTACCTTGCTTGTCGGACCGAAGCAACGATAATTGTGATGGTGGTGATGGTGGTGATGATGGTGATGATGATGATGATGGTGATGATGATGATGGCATGGTGATTTCGGGGTTTGGCTCTGGTGAAGCTTTCGACTCTAGCCTGTCCCCGACTGACGATGAAGATTTTTACACCACCTTCTCCCTGGTAACAGATAAGACCTTGACCACATCGGCCTATGAAGGTGGCTACAAAGTTCTCGCGCCCAAGTGGGAAGCCAAGGACTTGAGGCCTAGCAAAGCCTCAGAGGCAGGTAGGACTATACCCACCTTGCCTCTGCCCGACATTCGAGGCACGCCGGCGGCGGCGGTCCCCTCGGATACGCCACCTAAGCTGCCTGCAGGGAAAATGAACAACCGCGAGGTAAAACCCCTGCAGCCGGAAATCGTCCTGCTGCCCCTGCCCACATCCTTCGATGTGGACGGCACCAAGCCGAGGGGTCCCTTCATCACCTCGCCCATGTTGCGCACGGTACCCGCCGCCTTGCCCACGATACCCGGCGTGGTGAGGCGCGTGCCCCCGGGGGTCTCGGAAGTGATCCGGGAATCCAGCAGTACGACGGGCATGGTGGTGGGCATCGTCTCAGCCGCAGCCCTCTGCATCCTCATTCTCCTCTATGCCATGTACAAGTACAGGAACAGGGATGAGGGTTCCTACCAGGTGGATGAGACACGCAACTACATCAGCAACTCGGCACAAACCAATGGCGCTGTGGTGAAGGATAAAACGCCCAGCGGCAGCGCCAAAGGTAGCGCCAGTAGCAAGAGACCGAAAGACAAGGACAAGGAATATTATGTATAGAAAACAAATCATTTCACAACATATAAATAAACTTTTTGGAACAAAGTTATAGACATTTTGACAGTACCATATTGGCAACTGTGATTTAAAAAGAACTATAAATCTTGTGAGAACTAAAGACTCAACGTCGGTGATTCATTTACAGAAGAACTTCGGCTTATAGAAGCCCACTTACTATTGTAAGCATTAAAAAGTGACAATGCAGTACAACTTCATTGGGGCGATTTTACGAAGCCCCTGCTGAAGACATTTGACAGTGTGAGTTATCACTCAGAACACCCCCACATGACCCCAAGTGACTGTGAAGAGGTGCGTAATCCTTGGAGTTCTGATGACCTTGTCCATTGAACCCTGTAAAATACGATCACTGTCATTTTGGCCATTCTGAGCATGCATGTGAGGTGTATGTGATGTGGTGCTGGCATCTGTGTAAGCGAGGGACCTCAAGAAACTGATTGTCGGGGAAAAGTTGGAAGTCAAAACATGATTTTTTTTTGCTAAAAAAAAAAGGAAAATGGTTCATTAAATGTAGCTTTCAACGGAAGTACATGAGGTAATGTGTGTTAGGATCTGTCTATTTCTGTGTTTTTTTATTTATTTACTCATTTACCTATTTATTTTTATTTATTAAACTTACTTTTTTTAAAAGTATGTTGTCAACCGTCAGGGTTGACTAAACTGCACAGTGCTCAGCAGGCATTCAAATTATACAGATGGTGGAAAAGTAAATCAAAACCTGGCCAATAAAAGTACCATGTATTGTTTTATTCCCCTGAACATTTAAAATCTCTGATACTGCTTTTCTTTGCCTTCAACTTCTTTATTTGTTCTGCTATCTGGACATTTCCTCACAAGTTGTACCACTGAGTCAACAATGAAATCATTTTAAAAAGACGGGCTAAAAATCCAAGCTAGAATCAATGTGTGAATAAGAGTCTTTCAGTTGCCTTGTTTGTTTTTTTGGGGGGAGCTCAATGAGAAATAAAAACAACTTAAGTTCCTTTAAAACATTTTGTAACCTTACCTATTTACAGACAGAAAATTTCAAGGGATTTGTTTTATTTCTGTAGAAACATAAAAAATGGTTTGTTTATGCAGAGAAGGTTTGGATGACGTTTCATTTCAGTCGCATGAAGCAACCAGTTGAACAGAACCGCCTCCCTCAGACGTTCTGGGACAGGAAAACCTCCTCCTCCTTCTGAAAATAACTTTCATCATGTTGTTTATTTTTTTATTGGAAAATAAAAAAAGAGTATAAGTCAAATAAAGAGATATGATGGTGGATTTGGAGATCTGTGCTGGCACCTTACTCATACATTCTTTCTGCTCGTCTTTTTGTTTTTTGTGACATTTCTGTTCAACTTGTTTGTTAACTTTTTTTATTTGCTGTTAGTTAGCTGATTTAATGTCTCATTTATTTGACAGTACGTTCTGGTTGTTGTTTTTATGTCTTTATTTATTGCTGAAATTTATTTGTCGTCTATTTTCATATCTATCAGTCGGTGTGTGTTTCCACTTTGATTTTGATTTTTTATTTATTTTTTTGTGTTGGTACTTTTTGCAATTAATTATTGTCTTATGCTTCCTTGACTTCAAACAATTCCCAGAAATAAAAAGAAAATGTTCCCAAAAGATTTTTTTTTAATGTTAAATGGCGAATCGTTGTCAGTCATTAGTTTGTCTTATGAGATCAGGAGGCGTTGCTGTAAGAAGATGGACGCCAAAGACGATCAACTGAAGCAAATTCATCACTTCACTGACTTCCTTTTCTACCTGAACCTGTTGTTGTTTCTTATTAAAGTCCAGAACAGAGCAGCTCAGCATCATCACGTGTCTGCAGATTTTTTTTTTTCTTTAGCTCAAATCTGCAAATTTGACAAATTTACAACCATTTTTGTGTTTTCCATTGTCATTGGTCTTATCCAAACATCTTAAATTGGGTCAGCTTCAAAAATGTGGATGTTTTGTTAAAATCCATCCAGTGGTTTGAGATATTATCCTAACAGAGAGACTTTAAATTATTTAAATTTCCCAGCATTCTGTTGCTATTTGATGGTAAAGTCAAATCCTACTAGGGCTGCTACGATTAGTTGATTAATCGACGACTGATCGATTAGTAAAATAATCAATGACTAATTTAATAATCGATTAATCGTTTTTTGTTTTACTTTGTTTTTCTATCCAAACTGCTTTGACACCTTCCACTGCCACATCTGCCTTTCTGTTTTTAACACACATGCACAGTAGTGGTAACAGGGCAGGCCGTGGACGTCACAAGACATGATACAGACTCTGGTATCATGGCTACCTGACAACAGACTAAATAAATACAGGAATTTCAATTAGAAAAGATTTTGATATTTATTTTTCATAAATTAGACTTTATAGTAATCGACCAACAAAAACTAATCGTTAACGAATCAATAAAATTAGTCTTTAGACTAATCGAATAATCGTAAAAATAATTGGTAGATTAATTGAGTGGAAAATAATTGTTTAGGACAGCACTAGATCCTACACACCAATGTTAAGGTCAAATTTTGTTAAATTACCTGAATTATACACATTTTAGTGTTTCCTAAGATCAGTTGGCTGTGGCGGCCATCTTGGATCAGTTATGGATGAACATTTAATGATTACTTAGAGTGTTTCATTAAAATTTGTCCACCTGTTCATGACATAATTTGGTAGCAGCAGAAACATTATCACCCACCTTCAGCAGAGAGCATTAAAAAAATGTTTATCTGTGGGTCCGAAGCCTTTACAAAACGAGGATAATAGTTCTGGGCTTCAGTACATTTGAGTCTTTGTGATACGAGCTCAAGCCAAATGGAGATTCTTCACAAGCACACGGCTCCGTTATGAGCTACTGAACGGCAGGAGCACCTGCTTTCCACACTCGTTTTTACACTGTCCATATTTCGTGCAAATGGGCCTTCACAGAGCTGGTCATTAACTTGCAATAGCCCCATTGATGTAGGATATCAGAGCGCCATGTGTGAGTATATCCAGCTCGCACAATGGCTGCATATTAACTCATTCATCCTGCCACAGGCAAAGGGAGCAAGAGGGCCGGCAGAGATTCTTTTAACCAAGAGAGGGTTTTTTTTTTACCCCCATTCTGAGGCATTTACAAAGAAAAATTCTATTTTCTCTAAAAAAGTGGAAATTTATTCAGCATAAGTCAACACAATGGTCAGTCAACGTGTGAGGAAACATTCACTTCAGAACGTCGCCTACAATGACCTCTACTGAAGACGTGTTGCAGAAAACTACCACCAGATATATGATATCAATACTGTCATGGTTTGTATTGATACGCCATTGAATGTGTTAGTTTACATTTCAAGTGAAAAGTATGTCAATTCCATGTTTAAGAAAGTTATACAGTTTGAAAGAAAATCGTATTTGTTATTTTTATATATTTTAATTTGTTGCTTCAGTATTTAGCATATTTAATCTGAGAGGCTGTAGACCTGTAAGCAAGGAGAGCCACCTTGTTCTAAATAAAAAAAACATGTTTTTTAAAGTCACTGTGTAATGTTTAGGGTTTAACTCAGTAAGTACTCGGTTTTTGGTATTCAAGTACCCAAACTGAAGTATTTGTAGTCATGTTCTGTTTGGAAAAAATGGTATCGGGACACCCCTATGGAAAGGTTATGAAAAGAATTAGACTAAAAAGATCATAATTTCTGCCCAGTGGGCATGGCAGGGAGTTGAACCTGTGACTTTCTGGTCCCAAGCTGGCTGCTCTACCACTACACCACAGCCACTTCATAATATAAAAAATGCAAAACACTGAACAGGCTGAACAGAGGCTCAGAAACAACAGCAACTGCCTCAAACAAACTGTTGACCCAAAAGCTAAGTTGTATTAAAACAATTGTTGAACCACAAGCAGCCAATAGTCACTCAACTTGTATGTTTCTACACTTTATGTAAAATATATGACTAAACAATAAAAAAACTACTTTCTCATCTGAAATATAAAGTTGGCCAATTAAGTCTTTAATGTCTGCAATTTAGTCTGAGGAATTGAAAGAAAACTGCTTCCTACATCAATAAGAGCCACACTTTGTGATAGAAGACTAAAATACCTACAATTTAAAACATAATATATAAATATAGTAAAAATAGTTTCTTTCAATCTTTCTGAGGAATCTGAAAAGCTTTCAGCTGAAAACAGTGATGTCACTGTTCAGCATGCAATCTGAAACTAACCAAAGCTTTCATTAACATTCAGCTGTGATTTTAGAAAATGGTACAAAATACCAAGAAGTGGAAAGATATGGACCTTTTCCACATCATTCCACTTCTTGGTATTTTGAGTTTTGTGACTCATTCGGAGCTTGGAAAGAGTTTCTCGGTTTAGCCACGCTGAAGCGATTACGTTTCAGAAAGTAAAGGCTTTAAAAGATCTGAACCCATTTCTATTGATTTCAATGACGCCAACAAAAAAAAGTACTAACTAGACGCTCGCTCGATTTCTGTAAACTCATGGATACCCTTCCTCACCAACGTGGGCTCAAACCTTGAGCCTCAGAATTACAGGAACACAGTATCCTAAATCCACTGGCATAAACTTGTATTTACAGAGCAACTATATTTCACGGTATGAGTTTCAAGCAGTTTCTCCACCAAAATCACCCCATCTGACCCGATTACAAGTAGTGGATTGGACGAAGATGAAAGTCCCTCAAACTGTGTCACAGACATTTGTCTCCTTATAGCGTTTGATTGGTCAGGTTTACATGAACATGTTGTAGATAGCTTGATTCTACTGGTTCCAAGGATCAAAAGGAGGGGTCATTTGTGCAATTCGGCCAATCCAAACTGAAGTTATAGTCCCGCGTAAGGCTGGCTGCTCCTCCAAGCTACAAACACAGGTTTTACACATAAAGCGCACCGTCATTCATTCGACTTCCGGTTGTGCCTACATTCTGTTTAAAAATTAAAACTAAACAAAAACTGTTGTTTTTGCTAGTTAACTTACTTATTTATCAACTTTATTAAGTTTTGTAACTAAAAACTATAAAAAAATGTACTTTTGTAGGTGGTGCCAAAATGAGTCAAATTGTGCCAGTCTGTGCCAAAAGAAAAAAACGCCTAAATATTTTTTTACTAAAACCTCTGTAACTTTGTTGTAGTTTACTTCAGTAGCATGAGGTTTTGCACAGGTAATGTCCATAAGTGGGTTTATGGTTTCCAAGAGTTTGTAGCCTTATTCATTATACTTTTGAAAATGTTATATACTGTATATTGCAGAAAAACTTCAGGCGAGGGGAAAAAACAACATTTTATTTCTATGTTCCATCCTCAGTATCTCTGAAACAAAGGCATATGATGTGATACTTACACTCCTGATAGAATCTCCCTAGTGTTAGCTTTATTTTGATATCAAGGGTTTTTATATGGTGTATATAGGTGCTGAGATACACCCAGTTACATTTGGGCATGCTTTTTCGAGCACAAACGTCAAGAAAACCCCTTGGGGCTTAAGAGGTTAACATTGCTAAAACTGAGAAAGAAAACCAAGCAGCAGCAGATAAAGCACTGCTGAAAGTACATAGAAACTACGCTAGTTTAGTCATTTTTTACATAGAAGATAATGTCGGACATACTTTATTATCTCGATTAGGTTAAAATCTTGAAGGTTGTCCCCAGCAGGGCGCCGGCAGACGAAACAAACCCACTTGATTTTACCAATTAGCTCACACTGTTGTTGGCTGGCAAAGTTTATTGATTGGATTTTGTGTAGTGACTACTTTTCCTTTTAGTCAAATTAATAGAAGTAGATTACATCAGTGGCGCTGATGTCAGCTGGATAATTCATATCTTAATTGACAGAAAAACAATTTACATTTGCTAATGGCTTTTTCCAAATGGCTTTCTGTTCGCCGGCGTTGGCTCTGCGTTGTTCCAGCGGGCTGCCGGGCTTTGTGGAAGAGATACCAAGGAGGGGAAGCCCACCATCCCCCCACCTCCCATCGCATTAAACATCTGCCAGCCGACCTGTCGTGAAAAATTTACATCGGCTAATGAACTAGTTAATTCCATTTAAACAATTTATGGAAGGTTTTTCATCAAATAAACAGCAGCTTTATAAGGCTGATACATCAGCCCCGTCACTGAATCCAGATGAAATCGGTTCTGGTTGCTGTAAAACACTTTTCACATCAGGAGCATCTGCAGCTGTAGCATTTTATGGATTAATACAGTCGTTAGAAAACGTGCATCAGTTCTAAAATTTTACATATCAAATGACAATAAAAATTCTAATGTTCTTTAACTCTAATTTCAATTGTATAAAACCACACAACAAATAACATCATTAAACAAAACCAAACTGAAAATGAAAAAGCTGTGGGTGAAGTTCACCATTATTGCTTTTTTTAATAGGATTTAAGCAGGAAGTTAGCAGCCAGGTGCTGCTAATTAAATGTATTGATCAACTGATCATCAGCGTGAGAACCTCTATAAAAGCTGTTTTACTAGTTTGCTGCTCTGGAGCAGACAGTTGTGTGTTTAAACAAGCCGAGGTGGAAAGACAACAGTAGCTGTGTTTCCATTGACCATGAAAATGCGCAAACTAGAATTTAAAAAAAAAAAATTCTCAATGGAAACACGTCAATTTCGAAAAAACGTACGTTTTTCGACAAAATGGTTTTGCGCTAGGATGAGGTGGTTTTTCAGCCGTATCAAAATTGGTGTATTTCGCAAAACTGCAATGGAAACCCTTATTTCGCATTACGGGAGTCACGTGATCAAGAACCGGCTGTTTCTACTGGCAAAAAAGACAACAACAGGAAGTAGAAGTAGTAGTAAATTCATTTAAGTTGTAAAAGAAAGTAGTAAAATCACCGATTACAATTTCCCAAAAACGTCACATAGGTATCCTCTCCCAAGTATAAGGGGCTCGTCACTCGAAAGCCTCGATAAGATGCCAACGTTGATAACAACTTATCACGAAAACAAGCGTATTCATGCATGACTTTAATAGCATTTCTTATTTAATAGAAACACTGCAATTGCGAAACTGTGTTTTTTCGACAATAACAGAATATTGACAAAGTTTTGTGCACAATGAAAACGCAGCCACAGACATAAGAGAACTATTTCAGCCTGTCAATCTTGGCGGGGTTAAAGGTCATTTCTAAACTTTTTGCGTTCAGAAACACAGGTGGAATACATTTAAAACAGCTGCCAATATGTGTAGAATTTGACAGCCAAGATCTGGCAGCAATGTTCAAAAAAAATTAAAATGGAAAAAAGAAAAGGAAAAACTAAATATGCATCTCAGACTCTTTAGACCTCAGGAGGCTAAAGTTCACAACGGGACACTTGGAAAAAGACTGGACAAAAAAAGGCTGCTATGAAAAGCATTAATATATCAAGTCATACGTCCTGTTTATGCTGTTGAGTGACAAAAGATTGCATAACTTCTGTCTGTTGCCCCTGGTGGCAGCATGTTGTGAACATGGCCCCCAGTCAGACCTCTGTCCTGCAAACCTTACAGTGTGCGATTGGTCAGAACTTTGTGGGCATGTTTGTTCATGTGGAACAGCAACGTCCTTCTGAAAAAGACTTGAGGAACGATGTCTTTTGAACAGATGAGAGCAGCTGTCAAGTATGGTGGTGGGGAGCTGAGGATTTGGCCTTGTTTTGCAGGAACTGGACACCTCACAGACACAGAGTCAACAATGAACTCCTCTGTAGACCAAAGCGTTCTAGAGTCAAATGTGGGTTCATCTGTCCAACAGCTGGAAACTCGGGTCAAACTGGGTCACGATGCAACAGAAATGCATCATCAAATTTCCAATAAGAACGACTGAAAAGAAAAGAATCACAGCAATGATCCAGTTAAAGCTCAGACCTCAGCTTGACTGAAACACTGAGACCTCAGCTGAGCAGGGTGGGCTTTCTTATTTCCATGGGTTTTAGATCGTACGCACGGCTCCTTCTCCCCCTCACGCTTTCAGGAAAGTTTCAGGACAGATTCTGTATCCTTCACGGACCGAAGCAAAGCAGCTGTGAAGGCAACAGTGATCAGTCCTGACAGGTAAAATATGAGCCCGCTGACATCAACACCAGTGTTCTGAAGGGCGAACACATACAAACACTCATGCGTGAAACCTCAGGAAAGCAGGGGTGTGTGTGTGTCGACACATTTGGCAGCGCTTAGGTCAAATGAAAGTTTACAGAAAAAGAGGGGCTGTGTGGGTTTAAGCATTCATATTCATGTCTCAGTGGGTGCACTGGGTGATACATTAGCAGAATAGCCGGGTGTATACATTTGCACTTAATTCACTTTTGTGTCTCGCTGCGAGGGGCACACCTCCTCCGATTCTTCCGCTCCATTGCTCAGCAGCCAACGCTTTCACTTAGCTCCTCAACCCTAATTAACTGCCAAGATATGAACGCGCTAATCTGGGCTTTAAATCTTCGCTTCCTCTGACAAAAGCTTTTACAGACTGTCACAGCCACATGATAAACAGCAGGGTGGTGGTCTCGCCTGGTGGACACAGTGCCATCTAGGGATCGGATCCAGCAGGTCGGGGTCTCTAAATGATTGCACCGTTTGTTTGGCAATGAAAAAAAGAAAAGAAAACCTCACACCAAAGTTGTTTTTGAATCTAAAGCGGTGTTCGCCTTGGGCAAACGCTAAAACTCACATTGCTGTGCGGATTCAGGCGCCGCGACGCCAGCAGAGGCTCCGTGCGGCTGAACGTCATCGGTTTGAGTGATGTTCAAGACCCCGCAAGTATGTCTGATTGATCTGCTACCCGGGGAGACGGGCCTCCTACCCGGAGCCTGACGGCGTGATTGGATCCAGGGAGAATTCCAACGATGCAACAAGCAACTCGACGCCAACTCTGTTCCCCGTCGAGGGAGTGGGGTTCTCTGTGCAACCACCCCCTCCCAACACACACCCGCCACCCTCTCCTTTTCAGAGCAGATGGAAAGCGTGAAGCGCTGGGGGTCCCGGACTGAAACAAGGCGGATGAACTTCAAACCTTTCTTAGCAGCTGTGAGGTGACTGCAGCGAAAGCAGTATGAAAATATGATAATTGATTATGGCAGATACTTGATGTGGTCTTCAGAGAGCGGGGTGGGGGGGATGCACCTACCTCAAACCAGCCTCATAGTTTAGACACATAGGGGAAACAAAATGACTTATCATGACTTTGGCAAAAAACAACTAAATTTGCTGCTTCATGGGAGTAAAACCCACATTTAGAGCTGCTGGCATGCGTGACCTGGGCGTGACGACACTCCTAATTCAGTCGTAGTTAGTCTAGTAGTAGTTTCATTTTCACATTTTGTCGTTTTGTTTGATTATTTAATAGCTTTACAGCTTTCATTTTTTTAAAGATAACTTTGACTAAACATGAAATGTCACTTAAATAACTGAGCTCTACGTGGTATTTTCTGCATAGAAACAGTGTTTTAACACATCCTCTCATAAACACTAAAAAGTACTACATTTACAACTAGAAGCACTTAGAGAGTGCAAACCTCCGCCAATTTCATCCTGAGTTCATGCGCAAAAGGAGAGGATAAAAGTCAGACACGTCACCCGACGTTATTCATCCACAACTGGTCCTGAATTAAGCTCCAAAGTTTTCATCAGTCAGATTCCACCGTGCAAAACGTCTGTTTTATCCCCTTTTATGGGTTTTTAATGGTTTGACCATCTTTGGTGCTTCCTCCTCGTAAAGCCAACACTGGTTTAGTCCCTAGAGAACGCGTTGATTTTTGAATGCCTCCTACATTGCAGGACCTTTAATTTTTTGCACGTTCATATTGTGCTCATGTACATTGGGATGCCACTAATATGATAAATCACATATATTGGGGTAGCTGCTGTGTGCCTAATATACTGCTGAAACCCTCACCAAGAACCTGCAAAGGCCGTCCATGTTGTTTTTACATCACAATGGGCTCATAATCCAGTGTAAAGGAGGCCTAAATGAAGGTGAATTGAAGACCCAAACTCTGTCGGCAAACTCCTTTCAATGTAGAGGACCACTGCCTGTATTTAGGGACCCCACATAACAAAGTTCCTCACCTTATCTCGAAGTCTGATCCTGGACACACTATGGAGGAAACTCATTTTGGTGGAGATCTTTTTCTTTTTGTTGTGATCTGGATCTCAAAATCTTCAGTACAGGCTGGAACATAAACTAGAACAGCATCCTAATTACTACAGGCAAGTCGAAATCCTGGTGAGGTAGTAGCTGAGAGTCATCCTCAACATACTAGTTTTGTATATGAATCGGTGTCAAAACCTTACATTCATTGTCAACATTCTGATTAATCACAAAATAATGGAATTTGGATCTTATAACATTATGACATGTTCCTCCCTTTACCACTGCTGTTTCCATTCTGCATGGGTTTTTTTTTTTGCAAATCACATGCCTTCATCAGATAATACCAGAAGCTAACTAGAAATGTGGAATGAAGAAAGATCTGAGCTCTCATCTGCTCTCAACAAACTCTGCCTCTGTTCCTTGTGATGCTGCGAGTGAGGATCTAATGATGCTGAATGCGCGGCTCTTACAGCAAACTCCTCGACTTCAGCTCCATCACGCCCGTCACTGGTAGCCGAGTCCACGCGGGGCTCCTCCGTTTGATGCAGCGGCGGCGGGTCCTCACAAGTAATGACACTTGATTGTGGCATGACGACCGTGATGAGCCCCTCCACTCAGAGCCCAGGAGAGGTCATTCCGCCACCAGGATTGGCAGGCAGAACGGCTGCTGGTCCACCTGTCTGCCGTTAAACATGAAAATCACTCCGCTCTCTGCTGACATTTGCATACTTAGCAGGCAACACATTGTACGGCACTTTGTCCCCTTCCAAGATGATTATAAACACACATTGTTGCTCGAGCTTTACACAAAAAACATATTTTCTTTAGCCCCAGCAGAAAATGAGGTTGATATGGAGTCTCAGCTGCAGTAACCCATTTATTTATTGAAAGACAGCGGCTGAATACACACTCTGCTATCTGCCTTAAATGAAAGAGCAGAGCACGACTCTCTGATTGAATGGGTTTGTAATGCAAGCCAAATAGATTTGTTCTAATGGGAATCAGCTTAGGTGATGGCTGCAGAGGTTTACAGCAGCATTAGAACTGCAGTAAACAGCAATGGCAGCCACCCCATCACTTCCTGATTGCCTGTGAGAAACAAAGGAAACACTAAGGAGTTGCTGTGTTTACTATAATGGCTCTTTTAGTGGCCTAATATTCAATGAGCCTTGAACTTGAGAATATTATCTTGAAACAAAAGGTTTGTTGTGGATAAGTATCCCTGAGATTCTGCTCACTTTATAACTTTGAGCACCTCCACTGGGACAAGGACCAACTCCAGCACGTCAGAATACGAGTTTGGATTTTTTTACATCCCTTTTCCACAGGCTCGTCATAGATCGACCAGGAACCAGTCGTGAGACTTCTTTAAACCTGTAATTTCTTACAGCCACAACAACTTATTCATTATTTTTGCTAAAATAAGCCTGGTCTGTCTCACCTTTACTTTCTGAATAAACAGCAGAACCTGCAGCCACACAGTGACCAAAGGTTGTAGCAAAAGTTTTAATATATTTTTGGTATCAAATGGGTGTATTGTAAATACGCAAAAATGTCAATAATAAAGTTAAATATGTGACCCATCACATTGAAATGAGGATTAAGTCTAAAAGTAGTATATGGAGAAATAGGCAAATATAGTGTTTTAATTAACAACAAAATTTGAATTTCTTCAAAATATAACAAATAAATGACTCATCATCAGCCTTTCATTTGAATGAACTGTGTGAAACATAATCATAAAATTTTTTGAAGTACTTTTTTAAGCAGTAGCAACAAAATAAAAAAAGATTTTTAGGGAAAATCCTTTTAAATTTTAAGATTTCCCTGTGAGTTTTGTTTCTTTCCAGCTGGGAAAAGTCAATCTTTAAGTACTATTTGAGATTTTCTCTTCATAATGAAATTAAAAATTCCTCATTAAAATTACATAAAATTAGTATTCAGACCAAATATTAATGTATTATTGTAACCAATAAGACAAATTAGGGCATATATCTGGTTCCTTTAATGATATCAGGATGATCCATGTATCAAAAAGTAACTTTTAAAGCCAGGAATCTGAAAAAGTGATTCTGTCAATTTGGCCAAATTTGACTTAATCCCCATCACATATATGATCACAGCATATTTTTGTGTGCATGATTTGTGAAACTATTCTAGTTCATATTGAACGCACGCAATTAAATTTACAACACTGGTTGTTAAAAGCTCCTATTGGTTCATAACTTCTGCCTTTTTTTGAGAAAATTAGACAGACATAAATGTAGACAGCAGAATAAGTAATGGACAAGTGATAATGATGTAATGCAGAATTATTAGCATGTTTTTATACTAGAATAAAGTGCTTTAACTAATTAATGTGGATAAGTTGCTAATTTTTATGCTTTTAACCAGCTTGTCTTAGATTAGACACAAAACTAAAAGATGTTTTATTCCAAACTATTCAGTAGCCAGTTATTAACAAATGATTTATTAGTGCTTTGCTTTGTGGGGGGGTTGTACCTCATTATATCGTGGTTTTCAGATAGAAAAAAGAAACTAAATTTTATATTAAAGCACATATTACTCTATCATTAGCTCTTTAAAGATGAGCAGTTCATCATTAATGAATGAGCAAATAAAACATGTACACAGACATGTATATTTCTCTAGTAAACAGAGAACAGTTCATTAATATTAACTACATCGAAAAGGTGCAGAAGGCAAATCGTTTATCTCTACCAACAAACTCTTTTAAGGAGATGCACTGCTTTAATATTTGAAAATCTCCAGAAACAAATGCTGTGGCCAAATGTATAACTGAGCCCAGCTACTGGAGAATGTTTCATCTTTATTTCAGATAACTTGTACGGTCAGAGACACTACCAACCAACAGGAGGGTTTTGATAAATAGACTATATTTTTTTGGGTTTAAACTTTTCTTTCCTATCAGTGTGGAGGGATAAAACAGAATCTTAATCATAAAACTGCAGTGTGAACAATCCAAAGATGAGAATTTATAACTGCCTGGCTAGAAAATTACACAGAGCAATATTAGCTTGCTTATTAAAGGAGACATATCATGCTTTCTTTTTCACATTTAAATCACTCAGTTGGGCTCTATACAAAGTGGAACTGCAATGCTTTGGTCTGCATTCCTCATTTTTGTAACTCCACAAGCCCCTCTTTCACTGCTTTTCTAACATCTGTCTCCAAGCAGCTCGTTTTAAATTCAAATAAGCTACTGAGAAACGATTTCTTGCTGGAGGCGTGGCCTCTGTTGAAGTTTAAAACGATTGGATCTGATTTAACCCGTCACTAATGTTTGGCCGTGACATTTGTAGTGAACAGGCTTGACCGTGAAGGAAGCTAAGCTAAGCAGCTAACCAGAAATTGCATACGTTGTAAACAACCTACCGGGAAGGGAGAAGTAGAGACCTGAGCAAGATGGCTGTTCATGTGCTGCAGGCTGGTTGAGACTAATTTAGACCTTGTCAAGAGACTAATTGGCTTCATTCACTTCCTTCACTGCCATTGTTAAACTACAGGCAGACTAAAACAGCGCAGAAAATTGAGGTCTTCGTTCAAAACTCCCCCTTCTGTTCGCTGATTGGCCCGGTTGGAATTCTATCGGAAAATTCCTTGCCTATGGGAGAAATCCCAGACGGGGCAGAGAAAGGAAACTAGAAAGAGTGGAACTATGTTGGAAGGCAAGGGACAGGCTACACCAGGAGAGACTAAATTCAAATTTCCTGCCCTTAGAGACTCCAAGTACACAACAAAATGGATTTACCCGCTAAGAAAAGGTGGCTTTTGCATGATATGTCCCCTTTGACAAAGATTCAAAAGTTTTGACGTATGCCTGAACATGGATCGTTTTGCGGGATTTGCTGAGGTCTTCAGGTGTGCATTAAGGATGCAGTGGGTCTTTTTCACAGCAGACATTAAGGAAAGTAGAAGTTCATTAAGAAAAGCTGCATTCCAGTTCTGAAGTTAGACATGGTGACAGGTTCATGAGGGTTTTAAGCAGGCTACAGTGAGGCCATGGTGGTTCATTGTTGTGGTACCAGCCTAATGGGTGGATAACTTATTCATGCACCAGCATAACTTGGTCATTGAGAATTGGAAGCAGAATTGCTCAAACTGGCCTCACGTTTAGGCTACAACTCTTACCAGCAGTGCCCCCGATGCATTTAAAGAAAGTCGTGCCTGGGTAGGGCCCAGGAGGTGGTGCAATCATGGGAGATGCTGCTGACGCATAGAGAGAAGTGAAGAGTCAGGGAACTATCTTGGGGATGTGGAAAATAGCAGGAACTATCTATTTGGTGAGTACTAGGAGCATAGCATCACGATTACCTTCACTCGAAGGGTTTTAATAAGTCATGGAGAGCCTAGCGGGGATATCAACCAGTGCAAAGGGGATGTCAGATGTGCTGATGTTTACAAGATTTTCTTACATTTTGTTTTTTGAATCCTCTGCTCCTCTAAATCTACACGTGACTGTGCTCACAAACAACTAAAGACCTTCTCTAACAGCATGCAGCAGTGTGCCGACACAAATTAAACTCTGTTTTTGTTGTTTTGTGGAGAGAACCAACCCTCCTCTGGTGGAAACCAAATGTGAGGGAAGCTCAGCGTTTCCTCATTAGCGTCCCTCCTGGATAAAGTGGAGTACGGTTGAACTGTTGGTGGAGCAGAATGTAAATGTGGAGACCAGTCAGTTGGGAGCTGCTGGACTGATCTCAGAGTTTGGATGGGTTTTTTTTTTAATTCAAAGTAATTCAGCTTAAATAAGCAGATACTTTCCAAGCGTTGTTCTTCCAGATCAAAAAGGTAAGTGGGATTTGTTTAGTCCACGATGAATAGGCAAAATGAAAAAGCTGAAGTTTAAGATTGCTCATCATTTTTGAAATTTAAACCTGGACAGTTTCCAGCTTTTGCAGGGATTGGTCTCTAAAAAGGTGAAACTGTAAAAAAAAAAATCAGCTTTCCCTTCATCTGTGTTTTAAAACCGAAATAAGTCTTCCAACACATTTATTCAGTCTGTGCTGAATATTTCTTTGGTGAATCCTTTTTTTTATCTCCTCTCTGAACTTCAGTTTTTCGGATGTGCTAAGAAGTCAGGAGAGGAAGCACTGAAAGGTGGTTTAATGCAGCTGCATTCGCTCAGTTGGCTATAAAGTACAGATTAAAAAAAGAGAGACATAACTTTATTGGTGGACCATGTGGTAATTTAATTCCTCACATGCTATTTAATTCTAAAATATTTAGATAAAAAACTGCAAAATGACCAAGCTTTTTAGTTCTGTTGAATATTACATATTATTAAACGTGATCATTTTTTTGTTTTTTTATTAAACGTGATCAGATTGTGTCTTTCAGCAAGTTTAAATGCATTTGTTCTCTGAGGGAAGGAGTAGAAAAAGAAGAAAAGTCCTGAACACACCTGACGGACCTTTGTCCTGTTGATCCAGGGAAGTCCTGGAGAATGTTTGAAAGAATGAATGCTCAGTTGTATTCACAAAGTGTCTATTTCCAACGTCTCCCATATTTGGTGGCTGAGTTCTCTAAGAACCTGATGCAAACAGAGAAAAATAACTAGCCTCAGTGGTTATATGTTGTTAAAATTAGCATGTGAAATCTTGGTTCTCTGGTTATTACTGTGTTTGATGCATTTTGTGTCATGTTTGTTGTAGATCTGGCGGCTAATTAATAGCTTTGTGCTAACTTGTAACTTTTTTATACAAAAAGGTGGAAGCTTTGCCTAAATGGTATTTTGTAGAGATGCTCGATATTGACTTTTTGCCAATATTCGATATGGCGATATTGTTCAACAATTAATTTCCGATTCCAATATTAACCGATGTTACAAACCGATATTAAGGTGACATCACATATCTCCTGTCAGGAACATTATACCTGCTTTTTGATACCCACTGGGTGCATTCTATAGGTTAATATTTCCTGTACAAAAATAAAAACCATTTAACTGAAGTTATGGAAAAAGTGCAGTATTTATTTTTAACAGTTTGTCTCAAACAATAGTTTGGATAATGCTCTCCCTGAGATAATCCAGTTTGATGATGTCATTAATTGCGCACCAGTGAACATCTCTGGATCACAAGCATTTAATAACACATTTTAGTAAAATCCTGGCATTAATTTTGTTACCAGAAGGAAAACCAAGAGATTTTACATTTTTATGCTAACATAGGACCGATAATATCTGTAGACCGATATTATTGGACATCCCTGGTATTTTGCAATAACTAATGTTATAAATAAATATGTTTTGTTTAAGTTAAAGAAAGGATCGACCTGGTTGATCATTTAGAATCAACTCATTGCTAAATTGTTGTGAGGGCTAAATAAAGCTTGAATATCAGAAATGAAGGCGTAAGCATTTAGCTTGTTAGATAAAGTGCCTACACTTTTATTTTTTGCATGAGGATAAAACATTCTGAATTAAAGTCAAGTCCTAAACTTTCAATCGAGAAACTGCTCATACATGTCAACCCTCTGAATGTTTACCTGTATAATGAGCCTCAAAAATCCGAAAAGAAGTGGAGTAGAACTTATTTCTAGTAGCAGGGCAAGTTGAAAGATGGTTATTTGATGTTATTTATTGTTTTTTTCAATGAATTTGTTTAGGCTCTGATATGTTAAATAAACTTGAATCAAAGATTTTGAAAAAAATCGTAAAACCTGAAAAAATCCGTGAGATTGTGCTATACGTCCGTATACCTGCAAAAATATGGACAATTATTCAACTTGACATGTATGACTGCTGGTGTTGCGAAAAGTAATAAACACCACCACAGTTCTGTTATCGAAGCCCATTTCCGCCATGAAAGAAAAAAAAAAAGCCCAACAGGAAGTCATAATTTCGACTTTAAAAGTCAAAATTATGACTTCCTGTTGGGCTTTTATTTTTTCTTTCATGGCAGAAATGGGCTTCAGTAGACTGTTGCATTTCTGCAATCAAATTATATAAAACTGTATTTCAACAGGACTCATAAAAGCTCCCCTTCAGAATACAAAGTAAGCAAACAGGACATTTTAAAGCCACAAACTGAGCTGCATGTAGATTTATTTGTGGTGTCTTTTAACATTTCATAAAAATATAGTTGTTTTTTTGTACAAATGCATACTACAGTAGAAAAAACAAAGTTGTAAATAGTATTAAAGTTAAAACAAACACAGCCATGATAAAGGCACTAAAATATGTTAATAAAAACAGCAGGTTGGTTAAAAGGCACCAGAGTTTTGGTAAAGTTCCTGCATACAGTAGAAGTTTAGCACAGACACCTTGGCATGATCTTAGGTGATATAAACAGCAGGTAAGTTATTAAAACAAGACATCTAATAGTAAAAATCTTTTTGGCTTTGAGTATTTGAAATACATTCTGTACAGGTGCTTATAAATAAAATTTCAAACATGTCACAGTTTGGTCTCCTTCCCAGTGAACATCTCATTAAGGGTTTGTTTTAAATCTGTTGTCTCTGCTCTTTAGCACCGTCAAGAAGCTTGAATTACAGTTGAGTTTATTCTGGACGAACAGCCGGTAGGAAGAGACGTTTTTTGTTTGTTAAAGGTTGAACTTGTGTGTAAAAAGTCAGGCCTCATATTTGGAGTCATCCAAGTCTGAACTGGTCCGATGTTTGGGAGAAGCTGTATAAAAAGTAAAAAACAGAAAGGATTAGATTACCAGCTCAACGCAAAGTGACAAAAACCTTAACAAGGGAACACATGTACTTGTAGTATATAATACGTATGTAATATGTTATAAATTACTTTAACAGACAAAGCTGGATCTTCATCTTTAAGTATTTTTGACCCGAGATAAGAATTCCCTGTTTATCTTACGATCTCACACTTTGGTATACGAGTCTGATTAAAAAGGGTGAATAAATATCAGTTAAATCAATTCATACCGTGATATGAATTTGAGGTCATACTGCCCAGCCCTATTCATGCTACACACAAATATCTTCAATTTCTGAAGCTGCTTAATGGTGCCGATCCAGCTACAACCAGACATCCCTACATTCATCAACAGTAAACAATGTCAACAATTATTACGTCTAAACTAAAGAAAACCAAGATAAAAAAAAAAAGATGTTAAAGCTGCTGCCTGTATGTCTTTAGGTTCATCACTTGCTGATGTCTCTCACTCTCTGACAGCACTCATCATAAATCAGGCAGAGGGAAACCTAAGCTTCGTTTACTTTGAAGACGATAAGTTGAACTGAAAATAAATTTGAATCATAAGTGGCAGGACACTTATTGTTTTTATGTCTGCAGTGCATTCTGGGTGACTCTGAGGAAGAACGAAATGTCCTACAGCAGTGAGAGACACTGAGTGAAAACAGACAAAAATCTTTACATTTGAATAAAGAAACTGTATAATAAATGAAAGTTTGGCTCAATAAATTCTAAAGTTTCAAAGTTGGTTACACCAAGCTAAATATTCTGTTGTAAAATCTCCAAAAACCTAAACTATATTTGTGTAAAAAAGAACCAGTGCTGAACAAAGATAAAAAAGATTAAAAAATACTGACGTAAATAATAAGACTAGACTGAGCCCCGCCCATCCTGTCCACTGTAGCGTCTGTGACAGCATGGAGGAGCAAAGATGGTGACCAAACAGGGCAGCGGCTCACAGCCACCATAATAACTAATAAATAAACAGCAAGCTGAACTGGATCTGTTTCACAAATTGTCTGTAATATTTTACAATAAATTAATAACTATGTTAATTTCATTCAACAATCATGTAAAACAGCAGATTTATACCAGAAAAATATATGATTTATAAGTAACAACGATCTATACCAGACCTGAAGTCAGCCTGTAACTTAGACTTTAGCCAGTAATAAAATGTATTAAAAAACAAACATGAACTCACTGTAAAACAGTGTGTGTACTCACATATCAGGTCAGACTTCATCGTACTGCTGAGGAACGAGTTGGAGCCTTTCATGGAGGAAGAAAGAGCAGCCAATCTTAAGCTCCTGGAGGTGGCATCTAACTTCACATCCTGGAACACCAGAGACGAGCAGGAAGAGAAAAAAACATTAAAAAATAAATAGCTTACTGTTTTACTAAATTCTTTTAAGTGGTGGGGCAGGAAAACCAGGTTATAAGGAACCAGCTTTAAGCTAACAAGCTTACCATTCAGATCTGGTTCATTTTCCCTCACTTCAGAGACCCAGGAAAAATAAATTAAACAGTAAGAGAATCAACAAGCCTCTTTTTAATATGTGCCTCGCTCCAGCAGGGTAAACATATAATAGTTTACATTACGGCTTTCCAAAGCTGACGTAAGAGGAACCATGCTCAGGGGGTGTGACCAGGGTTTTGCTAGGTATTATGCTGCGTTTAGACCAAATGCGTTTCACGCACTAAAAAGGTGTCCAACGCCTCAAGTCGGATCCTTATGCACTTTGAAGTCAGACGCTTAATATCTAGCATCAAAATCGACATGTTTTCTCGACATTAAAAAAATATCGACAAATGTTTGCGCACATTTGTAATGAAAACGCAGCTTATGACGTAATCGGTTTTCTGCTTATTTGGGCTACCAATCTGAACAACTCCTTAGGAAACAAGGCAGTATCCTTAAAACAGTTCTTCGTTCTCTTTCTGTTTAAAATAAATGATTACAACCAATCACAAAGTATAAAATAAGTGTCTGAAATTCAGTCAAGCAATATCTAACAAATTCTTGAAGCTCATGCGAGAACAAATAAATCGCACAACTATATCCAGAGCAGCTTTATTCTGAGTATGAATCCAGTTTTAAAACAAACCCTTTTTAGCCTCCCAGTGGAAACTGTCATCCTGAACCTGCCTGGGATGCAAAGATTGCAGAGGTGCCTGAAAAATGGAGAGTTTGCAAACAAACCCAAAGCAAAACAAAACTTACAAACAGTCACTGTCCGGCAAAAACCCTGCATCTCCCATTTGTCCTCATTAACATGTTTTTGCATAGATTAACTCTATTTGTCGCTCTCCACATCTGTCTATGGTTCTATGGATGACTGTCCGACGAATGGTCAGTGCATTGGTCCAGTCTAATTTTTATCTTTCAAGGCTCATCAGCAAAGTGAAGCCTGATCTTCCTCTTGATTCCCCTGAGCAGGTTATTCATGCTTTTTTTTTCTCCAGACTAGATTATTGCAGCTCCCTTTACAGTGGAATTGATTAGTCTCTCCTACACCATCATCAGCTGGTCCAAAAATCTGCTGCTCGTTTGTCAACTGTGACTAGACGATGTGAGCGCATTACCCTGGTATTGCATTCTCTTCAATGGCTGCCTGTTTCTTTTCGGATTGTTTTTAAACTTTTACTCTTGTTTTTTTAATGTTTAAATCATCTGGCACCTGTTTACCTTTCTGAGCTCCTACATTTATCCAGGGGCAAAGTGGGGAAACTTTAATGGCCAAGACCGGCCCAATTTTTTACATATAAAAAATAGGCAAAAATGTAGCACTGGCATGTAATATTTTTGTATTGCAATATGGTAAATAATTATAAATAATAAATATAAAAAACACAACTGTATGGTTATGTAAACAAAAGGCCCAATTGAACATTTTAACATTTGCGTAAACAAAAACTATAACAACTTACACAAGAATCTACAGCAGGAGTGTTAAACTCAGCTACACAAGAGGGCAAAAATTCAAAACTCGGTCCAACCTGAGGACCATTTTCTGTCAATTTAATGTTACAAATGACTTTTTCCAAATCATATGTTATTTAAATTTCAGGACAAACATAACCTAATGAATAAAGAAAAAATGTTAAACTTAAAAAGACACATTGTTATCATTCACTTCTTATGTTTTACTCCATCATCGACTTTTACATTTATTTTTAGATACAATTCGTCGCAATTCAGCAAATCAGTTAAAAAAAAGTAAAACCTCACTAAAAAATTAATAATTTGACTTTAAAATAACTAATAATAATGAAATAAATAGTACTATTTTAATGAAATGTAATCAGAACTCTAACTCTTATAAAATATCAGTTATGTAACCTAAAAAAACAAAACTATTTTCCAGTATTGTTGAACTCTAAAGAGTTTACACTTGATAACTGCACGCAGAGAGGCATTATGATAGCTTTTTAGCGTCACGATAGTGAGTGTTATTTTTAGCACATGCACTTGGTCTCTTCCTGTTAATTTTTACCCAATAATGAGCAGTTTGATCTGGCCGCTTCTCCTAACCTGTGTGGACCGGCCCTTTAATGATGTGGCCCAGCGGGAATCGTCCCGATTCTTCGATTACCCACTCTGCCCTTGTAGTTATCATCCGAGAGCTCTGAGATCTGAAGATCAGATGTTCTTGGTGGATCCTAGGACTCAGCTGGTGACTAAATGGGACAGAGCTTTCTCAGCTGCAGCTCCTAAACTCTGAAACAGTCTCCCTCTTTCTGTGAGATCTTCCAGAACACTTAATGTATTTAAATCTCTTTTAAAGACTTTTGGTTTAGCTTTTAACTCCAGAGAGCACACGCAGTAGTCCCGTCTCTCTATTTCTCTCACTTTACCTCCGCCAAGG
>JAUBOC010000071.1:17229163-17251354 GCA_032275365.1 Anablepsoides cearensis
CATGGTGGAATCTGACTGATGAAAACGTTTGAGCTAAATTCTGGACCATGTTGTGGATGAATAACGTCAGGTCATAATGAGTCTCTGAATTTCTTTTCCTCTCCTTTTGCGCATGAACTCGGGTAGTAATAGGTGGCGGAGGTATGCACTCTCTGAGTGCTTCTAGTTTATTTCTGTTTTTATTTTGGAAGTTGAGGTTGTTTACATGCTCTTATATTACTGTATTTTAATTTGCTGTGCAGCACTTTGGTTTACTTGGGGTGTGTGAAGTGATATATAAAAAAAAAGTATGGATTGATTGATTGATTGATTGATTGAAAGTATTAAAAACACTTTGTGACTTAATCTTTTACCTTAGTTTTTAAAGCTAATTAAAAGGAAAGTTTAACCAAACTAATATTCTATATATAATAACCGAACAAAACAGTGTCATTTAATTTGTGTATTAAAGTGTATTTTTTATGGTTTTCTTCAGCATACATATTGTATACTATAATGATGCTAAAAAAAACAACCTCAAACTACAGTGCCAACCAAACAGCAGCTTGTCTGCAATAAAATGTCTTATATGTGTGTTTATTAGGGCTGCCAAAAACGATTATTTTTATAGTCGACTAATCACTGATTATTTTTTTCAATTAGTCAACTAATCGGATCAAACGTTAAATGAATATAAAACTTACAGCTTATCGCACCAGAATACAGCTGCTATTATATAAACCATTGTTAGATTTTAGCTATATGCTAACTAAAAATAATTGCAGTGCAAAGCAAGTTCTGCCTTACAGATTTTGCATTGCACAGGTTTTTCTTTTGTTTTCTTAAAATGATCCCACACTTTTGAACTCCATTGCCAGGTATCCATGATACCAGAGCCTGTCTGTATAATGTCTTGTGACGTCCACAGCCTGCCTGTTACCACTACTGTGTATGTGTGTCAAAGACAGAAAGGCAAGTGCAGCAGTGGAAGGTGTCAAAGCAGTTTGGAGAGAAAAACAAAGTAAAAAAAAAAAAAAAAGACTAATCGACTAATAAATTAGTCGTCGATTAGTCGACTAATCGTGGCAGCCCTAGTGTTTATTAACTCTTTCAGGGGTGACTTCATCTGCTGTGAAGGAGCTAATGATGCTAATGAGATGCTAACTAAGTATGAAGCAAAAAATAGGTTTGGCACAATTTTAGTGAACGTGTCCGACGGGGATTTAAAGCGTTTTTAAAATAAACAAATATTTTTTGCAATACTAATACAAATAAGTCTCTTAAAATATTGTGATATTAGTGACAGATCCCATCTTCTACTTATACTATGATGTGAAACAGGAAAAACAGTCAGCAGACTGTAAAAAGAGGTGCTGGATGTAGCGTTTCTGTTCCCCTGTGTTAACATGCACCTCAGTCTGTCACCGCACGTCCCATATCAAATGACTAAACCCTCTGCTGCTCCCTCTGATCATCCTGCTGCCTCCATTAAAATTAAACCGTAAACCCGTTTGCTTTAAACAAACCTCGAGTGAACGACAGCTATTAAAGCTAATGCGATTGCCACTTATCACTCAACACGGGACTCATTTGAGCAAAACAAGAAGGTAATCTATAAGAGTAAAACCATTTTAAAGCCACTATGACTGTTTAGTGGAGGTTGAGAAACTGCTGATGGCAATCAGCTGTCAACAGTGATGTCTTAATGGCTCCCTCCACTGTTTTACAGCAAAGAACACAAAGGTAGCAATTAAAAGCCGCTGTTAATGTACAGGTTCAGTTTGCTCCGCACTCTGACCAACAATAATACTTTACCTCCACGTGAAATTATTCATTTATTCATGCAACACGTTGGGATCTGTGTGGGTGGGCTGGACTCATAAATGTCTCTCAGTAAGACACTCTCTCCGTCCAAAGAGCTGCTGTTTAAACAAAGCTGGGACGTTACAGATGGAAGCAGCAGAAGTGTGCTGCTGTTGAAAAGCAAAGGCTCGTGTTAGGAAAGTTTACGCTCTTTCCCTGGTGCAGAACAGTGTGTTGGTGCGACGTACTCTGTACTCTTGGATTCTGTGTTTGGACTCATCCAGCTGGTGCTGCAGGTTCTGGACGATCTCTTTGTATTTGATGTAGCGCTGCTCGACAATCTCCTTCTGCTGCTGGGATTCCTGAACAAACCAGACAGAAGCTGTCAGTAAAACCAACCAGATGTGAAACACACGACATTTTTTTACCCCGGCCTGAAAGTCCTCACAGTCATGCATGGGGGTTGAGTGGTAGTAAAGTTCTATGGTACGGCAAATAAAAAAAAACTGTAGTTATATCTGTTTACTAGGATTGTTCTTCCTGGAAAACCTTCTGTCGATCCTGCTGTGAACTGATATTTACTGTTTGTGGGCGACAGCAGGAAGCAACTCTGCTTTTTTGACGGCACAATTACTCTCTTGTGAACGTCAATTTTAGGTCACTATTACAATATAGTGTCTTTAGTAAAAATTTCTCCCTTTAATGACATGACGGCTCTGAGAAATTACAGATTAACCTGCAGACTGAGTCACTTCCCTACGACAATCACACACTAAACACCACTGATTCATCTGACTCAGTCACTTCTTACTCTTCTGTTGTCATTTTTATTTTAGCCAATAAAAAGAGTTATTTCCCTATGTGGGACTCTTTCTGACGACAGATGTCATCTGTTAGCAGTGTTTTATTTAGCATCGTCGCAGCCTAGCTGCACCACAAGATATTTTTGCAGCAGCACCATCTGATGCTTTATGAAGACAGGGATACAGAGTTGGACTCGTATCTCGGAGTCTGGCTCAGAGAGGACAAAGATCAATATTCAGCAGCGACTGTGGTGTTTAGGAAAACACATCTGAACTCAGTTTTCTGCACAGGAGGAACATTACATCATGCTGGTGGTCCTTTTTGAAATCCCAAACTTTAGCTACTAACATCACTGTTTTATGAATATTTTGTTTATGTGACGTTGGAGATGTTATCAATTTGTTTATCTTTTAAATCACTTTGTTTCATTATGCACTAGCAATGACAAAATACTTATCTTTTGCTACTTTAATTTGAAGAAAAGTAATGTTTTGGAAAATAAATCATGGTCAAACCCTTATAATGCTCTAATTACATGCATTATTAAAACATCTTGAGCTTTTTTAAGCAGAAACACACAAATTATAAAGTGGAACTGCAATGATTTGGTCTGAATCCCTCTTTATTATAGCTCCATAGGCCTCCCTTTTATCCCTGTTCTGAGGTGCGTCTGAGAGCAACTCGTTTTGATGCTGTCTCTTTAAATGTAAACGAGGCACTTCAAACCCTGCCTGCCTCCACGTCAAAGAACGTTCCACTCCAAACCGTTCAGCCATTTTTACAAAATGAATTAAAGATGTTGACAATGGAAGACTTGTATATCCAGTCTTATATTTTGAAGCCAGAGTCTGGCCCAAAGCGAGAAGACATTGATGACCACAAACCTGAAGAACCGCAAATTTGAGAAATTGGTCTGTAGCGTTGTTTAGCAGTTCTGCAGCAAATACTGTGTTGTGTACGTAATATGGAATAGAGAGAACTGAAAAATATGACCCAAGCAGAAAGTAAACATATCTATGGAGCACCGGGAGAGACTTAATTCAACTTTTCTGCCCTCCTAGAAACACAACAAAATGTATTTAAGGGCTAAAAAAATGGAATTGACATGATTTGTACTGTTTCATGAGGGGTACGCCTAAAAAAAAAAGAAAAGAAAAAGACTTACATACATGACTATGGGTGTGTCAGTGTCGGTGATGCAGAATATGAAGCACATTTTCATCTATATATTTTTTTTTTCACCCAAGTTTGGCATTTCATAAGAGAGGTGGATGTGGAGGAACAACTGCAAAAATAGCTCTCGACATGATCCGGTGCAATTTAAATTTAAATGACTACATGCCGTGAAATTCTTGGAGGGGGGGTTTGATCTCGATGACGGAGGTGGGGGTGTGGTTGCCCCGCCCCACTTGGGACGTCTCAGACATCCACCACACTTTCTGATGCCCCATGGCAGGTTTTTCTTTTTTGCCTTCTGCATTTCAGATTCTCCTCCATGTTTCGTGTTTTCTTGTCACCACTTTCTGATTGGCTACACGTCACATTGAACAGACTGCATGCTCATTTATCTTCGGGGGAACACACGGAATACATGCTGCGATATCGGGCCAAGACAATCCAATATGTTGTTTATTTTCGATATGCAATTGGAGCGGTCCTGATGTCCTTCCCAGCTGACTAGATCACTCTTTACACCACATGGTATGAATATCTCCTAATATTATATTTACTAGAGCCATAATTATAATCAGGGCGTCACTAAGATTGTACGGCAAAATTCAACACAATTATCTTGCCGTATGAATTTGACATATTAAACAAAAACACAAAAAAGCAACACCGATCCTCATGGTTTTTATTTAAACCTACCTCCAAATCTTTGAAGTCGTCCAACAGACAGTTTTTCTCTGCAATTGATTCCAAGTGACCCAGAGCTGTTTTTGTGTTCTGTTCACCACAAACACAAAATATAGAATTTTGATTGTTGACAACAGGCTGGGGATACAAAAATGTGGGGAAAACACAGGTTTTCACTTGGAATCTCAATAAATTGGTATTTATGACACAATACATGTTGCATATTTCAGTAACTATGAATAAGTTGTGACATTCTTAGGACATTTCTGCAAACTGGGAGTGGATGTCATAAAGTGGAGGGGCATTTAACTTAGAACAGCCACCGCTTCACTTGAATGTGTCTCACGTGTGGATTAAATGGAAAACACAAACTTTTTCAATGTATGGGCCCAGACAATGGCAATACATGGAACACATTTGCCTTTAAATTGGGTTTAAATTTATTTTTGGCAATTTATTCTCAATATGCCTCGTCTCAACCATGTTTCAAATTAGGGCTGCACATTATATTGCAAATTTATCGTTATTGCGATAACAGCCAGTGCAATATGCATATCGCAAAAAAATGCATAAATTGCAATAAATGATTGGCTCCAATGTTTGCATTTACGTTGTTTCTCAACATCAGTCTGATTAACAAAACAGACCAGAGAAACAACATCAAATCATAATCAGTCCATCATGTTGTAATGGAAAGTATGTATTTTGTTTTTTGCTCTGAACCCAGAGCAGAAAAACATCAACACTGTATATTAAAAAATAAGTGACTATGAATATTCTGAGTGAAAACCTGTTGTACAGTTTTTTTTTAGTCACTGTGAATTATTAGTGGGGTCCTGCGACTTGATATAACTTTAAATTCTAAAATTACAACTAGTTTCTGTAAGTTCAGAGACTGGACTGTTTTAATAAACAGTAAGTCCTCTGTCAATCCGGTGACGAGCATGATGCCACTCTGCCTGGTCAGATCATTTATAATTACACACTTTAGTTATAACAGACACCTAAAGCTCCATCTTTTGTTATATTAGTATTCAAGCTGCAGTGCACTCCTTTCCCAGTTTCAATAACCTCCCTGTTCCCACTCAGGGGGAACATTTGAGCACCAAAAAAGAATAAACTGTTAGACAGCATCACGCCGACTGCCACGCTGACACGCCGCTAAGATTTACTGGATGATCCCAGGCACCCGGGCTGAGTGGAGAACGGGTCAACGTGTCCTTCCTCTGTGCCTCTGCAGCCAGTAGGAAATGTGGCAGCCGAAGGCAGTCCGAGGCGTTTCCTGCTCTCTGTTGTAGCAGCTAACTGAAGGCTAAAGCTGACGAGCATGGTGCAAAAACTGTGACGGATGAGCAGCGCCTCAGGTCTGCTCAATCATTTACTTACCTTTTTTTTGAAGGAAGAGCAAAAAGTGCTTGGGTCAATATTACCTTTCGGCAGCGCTAACTAATTTCTGTCTGACATCCAATGGCTGATTAAGGATGTTGGCGGGGATCATTAGTGGTGTGCAGGGGGAGATCAATACTGTATTGTCAGGACGGCTCCATTTTAAGCACCATCAGTGAGACTTAAGATGATTGACGGAGCTCTGGGCCTTGACTAAAACAATTATTTCTAACCCTGCGTTGGGCTCCACGGGTTGCTAAACAAACAGCCTTGAGTGAACCTGCTTATGTGGCAAATATCAAATGATGCTGAAACTCACAACCATGTTTAATTTGACTCCAGGGAACTTGATAACTTAAATAAATTAAAAAAAAAACTTACCATTTCCAGATCCGACACACAATCCTAAAAGAAAATATAAAACACTTTACAGAAACATAAAGATCTGCATGTGTGGAGCTTAAACAAACACGATGTGTGTGTGAAACGGTGAGCGCGGCTGAAAATGGTGCAAAGAAACAATGCGAGCGGGTGAGAAAAAGGAGAGGAAGTGTTCTAACATAACAAGGGGAGGAAATTCTGAAGCTTTGGGGGAGTCTGTAGCACACGACAGGCTTCTTATCACGCACACAAAGACAAAATGCTCCATCCACTCCTCCAGCTCCTGACTGATGTTCCCTCGCTAACGATGCATAAGTGATGCTCGGCCTCTTATCTGCCACTCAAACGCACACCTGCTTCTCCCTGCAGCAGGCTGCTTTTCTCTCTCCCTCCCTCTCTGCCTGGAACGTGTTGATGCTTTTTAACAAGGGCTCCCCCTCCCCCCCATCAGTTCATCCCCCAACTTCTTTTTAACTCATCTGTGTCCCCGGTGCAGCCTGTTTTTTCCTCTTCACATGTAAATCACCTTCTTTACAGACACTTTAGTCATGTTCAGATGTGTGCACACATCTGTTTTGCATTTTAATGGGGGAATAAAAAGCACCTGTGAGGTGTTCGGAGGGGGACCACTCGCTCCAGCCGAGGTGAGTGGGTGGCCTGCCAAGTGTAGCTGCGCTGAAAAACAGACAAGGCCTTTAGTGGCTTTTAAACTCCAAGGCCTCGTGTCTGCTGTAATTAGCTATTTGTTGGAGCGAGCCTGCAAAGAGTGTCAGGCTCACAGCTGTGCAGAAATGTTGGGAACACTAAACTCAAGATGCCTCTGAAACCTGGCAGGTAAAAAAAAATCTGACATGCAAAACATGTTGTATGTAAGAAACTTTTTATACCAAGGAAATTGGATTATAAGGACATGAAAAAAAAAATCTGCTGACAAGCAGATAGTGCATGGAATAATAAAGATACATGAATCTGACCTGAAGTCTTCTCATTTCCTCCTCCTTCCTGCGACTCCTTTCCAACAGCTCTGAAATGAAGAGATTGTGTACGATAAGATGCTGCTGTTGATAAGCTGCGTTCTCAGATCTCTGTTAGCTTTGAAAAATAATATCTGAACTCCAAACTCGATTTATAAACAGAACACGTTTCAAATATTTACTGATTTATCTTTAACTTTTATTGTCCATCACTGAAAGGCGATGTTTGTGCCCGTGTGTGTGTGTGTGTGTTCATGTGCCTGTTTAAGCTACTATACTTTAAGAATACAAAAAATGACTAAACTTTATAAATATTGGGCTAAAATTTGATGTGGTAGTAGTTAAGTCTTGCTCAAGACATTTTCTGAGCTCCAACAGATGAGATTTTTTGTTAAATATATTTGTCGTTAACAATTTGGAGTCCAGTCTTATCTGTTCAATATCTCAGGAACCTTTAGATCTAGATTGATTTTATTGAAACTTTAAAGGTAATTATGCCTCCACCCTGGAGGCATACTATGATTGTCCGTCTCTGCGTTAGTAGGTGCGAAATTTTGTCCATCTTGTGTGCACTGTAGCTCCTGAATGGAGCTATTGATTTCAGTCCAAATTCACATGGTAATTATTCTTGGCCCAACGGAGGTTTAAAAACATTTTGGAGTCAAAGGCCAATGCTAAAGGTCAGGTAAAGTGATATTTGTAGCTTGAATCCCTTTACTTTGAATTGTACACATAGGGTCCTTGGTAGACCGCAAAGACCGGAAAAGTGGATTTGGACAGTCTAGCTTCCCGCTCTTACCCTGGTGTACGTCCTGCCATCTAGCAACCGTGATGATGTTAAACAGAAGCAAAATCAGATCAAAATTAGCAAAACATCAATATATTAGTATCACCAAACAATAAAATTAACCTAAAGCCAATATTTGAAAAACTATGGGACCCTCCATACGTGCACGTTTAATTCTCTATACCAGCTTGTTTGATTCTGACAAGAATATTAATAAAAAAACATGTCTATTCAAATGATAAAAGTATTAACAACACAACCGCTTGAAACTTTTCATTTTTATACCACCAGATTATAATTTAAAACTATTCTTTTCTCTCGCTTCTTCTGCCATTACTAGCAAGAAAGAAATCTCTGGTCGGCTCGTAATGCATTATGGGATAGGGTGGGCTGAGAAGGATCCATCGGACCCGTCCATCTAATCGGGGCAAAAGGACGACGCATTTGTCGGCCACATCGGAGGAGTCTTCAAATTTAGACAGCCTTTGGCGCGGTGCTGTGACGTTAGCGGACAACAAATTTGGCCATCAGAGGATCCAGCTTCTGAATTTGGACATGGCCAACATTCTCCAACAATATTACAGATATGAACTTTAGTTCATATCTGTAATATTGTTGGAGTTGAGTTATTAATGCATACCAAAAGAAATACAGCTTTTTCCTTCCATTATACGAGGAGGGCAATGAAACTGCCCATCCTTCCATTTCAATAATGGCATGTAACAAATTAATAAATGTCTGAACTTTACAATACATGACCAATTCTGTGCGGCGGGACATTAAAGCCGAATCATACAAAGACACTAATGTTTTGAGACATCATGAAGACTATCTGAAAGCTGTTTGACATTTGTCACCTGACCTACAATCACAGCCCATTGAGACAGAAACTTTACAGCTAGAATAAAAAGGTTGTTTTCTTTCCAAGTCTTTAGGACAAGGCCCTTGCTGTTGCTTGCATGTGATTAGATTGGATTTGTGTGTCCAGACATCACAAAGCCATTTGCATGGGTTGCCATGGTAACAAAGTAGTCCTCAGTAACGGTGAGCTTCACTAATGACATGTCTGCTTTCATGTACATTCCCTCCACCTCTGCCAGTGCACAAATTGAGCAGATTGCTTCTATTGTCTCATTCTCACAGAATTTATTTTTCTATGTACGTCTTCATACGACAACTGGAACAGCCATTAATGTCAACAGTATTTTAGAGAGACAAGACTACAGTGGATTGATGCCATCTTAAAAAAAATCCTACTGTCTCAAAGATTTCACAGCAGGTTTTGCAAATGTTATTTCATAAACTTCACATTGTTGTCAAGTTTGTTTATTTGAGTTAAAAAAAATGCCTGAGAATTAAACATTCTAGGGGAATAAATGAATAATTTTCATTTAATAATAAGTTGTAGTACATTAGAGTTTTGGATAATCATCCATAAATCTGACTGAAGGGTTACTAGTGGTATGACAAAATTGCTCAGGACCTTGGACATTCCTTCAGCCCTTTACACCGTCTAAAGGAGGGATTCCCAACCAGGGGTACGTGTACCCCTTTGGGTACGTTAGCATTTTACAGGGGGTACATGGAAAAATTTACCAGGTATGTATCATCATTACGTTTCACAGAGGGGGTACTAGTGGTATGACAATATGGCTCAAGGGGTACACAAGTCTAAAAAGGTTGGGCACCACTGCCGTAGTTATCAAAAACACATTGCCAGGATAAAAGTATAAAAGCCCACACAAACTCTTAATTAAAGCAGCAGGTTTAAGAAAAATGTATTTTTTACATATTTGTTAAAACTGTCACTATGTCCTGACAGTAGAATATGAGACAAATAATCTGTGAAACAAAAAAGAATCACACTCCTCTGGCTCCTCCCAGTTGTCCTACTGCCCTTTGCAGAAATACACCTATCCATGTCAGAAACAGACAATGAGAGTCATAGGACTTGTCTTACCAATGTCAATCAGGCTCATGCACGCACACCCACTCTTCCCCTGCACAGTGGGTGCCTTTGTTCTAGCTAAAGATTACTGCTGATGGTGGAGAAACAAGCTATTAGCTGCGTTTCCATTACAAATGTGCGCAAAACTTTGTCGATGTTCTGTTAATGTCGAAAAAACACAGTTTCACAATTGCTGTGTTTCCATTAAGTAAGAAATGCTTTTAAAGTCACGCGTGAATACGCTTGTTCTCATGATAAGTCATTACAAACATGGCAGCAATGGATAGAAACAATCATGCGCCCACAACACTAGTGATCAACGTCGGCGTCTTATCGAGGTTTTCGAGTGACAAGTACCTTATACTTGGGAGCGGATACGTATGTGACGTTTTTGGGAAACTGTAGTCGTGAGTTTACTACTTTCTTATACAACTTCAGTGATTTTACTACTATTTATTCTACTTCCTGTTGTCATCTTTTTCACCAGTAGAAACAGCCAGTTCTTGATCACGTGACTACCGTAACGCGAAAAAAGTGTTTCCATTGCAGTTTTGCAAAACACAGCAATTTCGATACGGCTGAAAAACCACCTCATCTTAGCGGAAAAACATTTAGTCAAAAAACTGAGTTTTTTTTTTCAAAATTGACGTATTTCCATTGAGCAAATTTATTTTCGAAACTCTAATTTGCGCATTTTCAAGTTCAATGGAAACACACCTAATGTTAGAGGAGAATTGACACTTTGAGAGTTCTGAATGTTCCATTGCTGTTTATCTGCCACACGTGGCTCCGATGTTTTTCAGAGGGGGTCGAGGTATTTTGAATATTTTGTAAGAATGTGTTTTTATGAATTTGTTAAATGAACTTTTATAGGTTTTTAGTGTCGTGTTTGATATGTTGTTTTTATATATTGTATACATCTGTATATTTTAGTATATTACTTGTCTAGTGAGCCAGAGAAAAAATTCCAATACGGTGGACATTAAAGTTCTCTGCTATTCTATTCTATTCTATTGCTGACGAAAAGCTGCGCTGTGGGGGGAAGGCTGCAGCAGCAGAGTGCAAGGGGGGAGACCTGAAAAGTGTGCTTGTCCACGGTTTTCTTAAAACTCCCCATTGCACCTTAACTGGTGTACATTAAGACATGTCCACATATTGACCATCCAGTTTCCTGAGAATGTCCTCAAACAAATGTAAATAACTCTGCCCAGAAATATTTGAAACCCCCACCTCCAATTTCCATTTCTTGCAATGAAAACAAACTTTTAGGGTCTCCAAACTCTGAGTCTATTTCTATCAACTTTTAAAAGCAGCTAAAGAAAGATAGCAGCGCCGCTATCTTTGCTGACTCGCACATTTCACCTGAAAGCTGTGGTGGGCTCCATAATACTAGAAGCACTGTTATCTCCACATGCAGGGCAGACCTGCTTTCAAGAGGAGAGACCAACAGGGAGTTCTGTACAAGGTCTGAGGGAAAATAAACCGACTGCAGCTCGACACTAATAAATTCCCTCACACAAGAACCGGATGGCCTTTCACACGAGAAGCAATAACAGCTAGTCTGCTGTGATAAAACAAGGATGTGGAGGAGTTTGGAGGAGTGACGTTTTACATTTCTGGTCAGTCGTTTTGTAATTGCTGCACAGTGATGAATAGGATTTAAAGTGCAACTATTTATTTCTAAATGGCTGGACTCTTGTCTTGTGTCAAATCTTATCTGAACCATTACATTTCTATAACGTTATTTTGTTCAAGTCTTGTATTGATCATACTATTAAACTTGGATGTTGATTTTTAACCATACAGTGTTAAAATGTTTTTTTTCCTCTATTCTTTCATAAGCAGGCATGGACAGATGTGTCCGATGCAAACATGCCGATAACAGAGAAAGTCTGTTTCCCCAAAGAAAATGCTTTCGTCTGTAACGATGACCCTGAGAAGTAAACATGTTGTTGTTTTGTCCGCCCTGAGAAGCTGCTGCAGCTCGGGGAGAGACGAAGGACAAAAGAAAAAAAAAATCTGTTCCGTTTTGGTTCACAAGCTGTCGAGACGTGCTCTGATGGAGACGCTACTCGTCTGAGAAAAATGTTGCTTCATTTCATTTAAACCTCAACACGGGGGTCTGATGAAGGCTGTTTGTGATGAGAAGCCATGCCGTCCCACGGAACCTGCTTCTTGTCGACCTCTCAGTAGCATTCATGTACTCCTGCCGATGGCGTACCACAGCTAAGCCACACACCTTCGACTGAAACACACCTAGGTTGGAGACATCCAGGTTATCAAACATTGAAGAGGATCTCTGTGCTTTCCAAGCTCTCCACACCAGTCTGAGAAGGTAAGTTTATTTTGTCTTTGTGAGTTAAACACTCATTTACCTGTCCTCTCCTTCTAGAGAGATCCTGGCTGAGGATCCTGACTCCCATCTGCTGTCTGATTCTATCAAATTTTGTTAAATGTCCTCTGTGTCTGACTATTTATCTGAATCCAGAACCCAGATCTTTATAAATTTTAAAACCAAAATACATAATATGTAGGAAACCTTGCTACTAAAAAATGAATTTTAAAGCAGTTAATTGAAGGATAAAGTAACTTTTTTTAGCATGTGGGTTAATATGAATATATGAATCCAAAAAACGTTAACAGACTTGGGTGATATAAAACTGTGGCTAAATGAAAACAGCCATTTATGAAGAGAAAATTGTAGCAAACTAGAAATATTTGACCTAAGCTCTGTGCAAAAACACTGCTTACTGTTGAGCTATTGTTACTAAAAACATACTTTGAGGGCATAAGCAACACGTGTGTAAACGCATACTAAGAAATAGCTGAGACATGACACATGCATATTATATTAAACGGCCATGTGGACATTTCCCTGGAATGCCTTTTTTCCATTTTAAAGATAATCTAGCCTTCAGGCAGATTGATTGTCAGTGTGTGTCTGTGTCCTTGTTCTTGCTACTTGGTGGGCATGATTTTTCAAGAAAATTAAGCCTTGTGGGGACCAGATGCTCCTTTTGGGGACCATAGCCCAGTCCCCACAACTTCGGAAGCTGATTTTGGGTGTGGGGGTTCGGTTTAGGACCAAGGTGTGAATTGAATTTAGGTTAGTTTTAGGGTCAGGTAGGTACCTGTGAGGTTAGCCTTAGAGTAAATTGTCATGGTTAGGATATAAAATTAAAAAAAAAATGAATGGAACTCAATAGAAAGTCCCCACAAGGATAGAGAGACATAGTAGGTGTGTGTGTGTGTGTGTGTGATTGAGAAGAGGGAGAGGGTGGATTTCACAGCCATTAGCCACAGTCTGAGCCCAATATTTAAACTTGTTAAATATCACACAGGCAGCAAATATTTGGCCACATTGAGTCATTTTTTCCTAATGATATTGAGAACTGGTTGTTTGAATTGTGGAATATTGCCACAATAGCAAAAAAAAAAAAAAAAGCAACCTGACTGTATGAAGACTTTTCTGCTCCATCTCTGTCTCTTTTTTCTACAGCAGATACATGTGATCCATTTTTTTGGTATTGTTTATTAAAAAAGGTAATAGAAACCTAGTATTGGTTCCAGCTCATTATGAAAACCTGGCTAAAAGCTGAACACAAAAAAAGCTTTAAAACCGTTAAAAAGTTTTTTTCACATTTGTAATTGTGAAGACACATTGGAACAGTCTAAAAAACAGTTTAGAGTTCATATGCAGACAGATGTTATTAGAAGCAGCTATTCAAATAAAGCAAAAAGCCTCCAATAAGATCCTAAAATTATGCTTCTAGATGATGTGACTTTATGAACAGATTAGACTTTATTAGCTGTATCAGACAAGCTAAGATGTCTGAATTAAGAACAGCCACCGTAAGCATTCACCTTTTTTAAGCAGTGGACAACCTGAATATACAATCTCATCAGCGTGAGCAGAAATGAGACAAGGCTGGTTTGCGAACATGGCTCTACCTTTCTTCTCAGCGCTGAGGGAGTGCAGCAGGCTCTCATGCTGGTCCAGGCGCTGCAGGAGAGCCGCCTGCTCGGAGTCCCGGCTCCGCCTGAGAGCCTTCAGCTGATCCCTGGTCTGCTGGTGCTGCTTCCTCAGGCGCTGCTCCTTTGTGTCGCGCTCCAGCACCTCCTCACACAGCCAGCGCAGCTTGGTCTGGTTTGGTTCAATAAAAAAAAAAGAAGAAAGTAAAAAATTAATTGAGAAATACTGCAAGAGTTATACATTATATCTGTTACACTGAATTAATGGTTCATGGAGACTAGAAAAAACAAGACAAATAATTAGCTTTTTTTATTATTATTATTATTCATAAACTAGTTTGATTGATACATCTGCTACATCAAACTCTTTTGGATCGTTATTAAATAGTAAATCTGAACTTAATTTTAACAAATGCTTTGATTTTCAATTTAGAATGTTTTTGTTGCAATAACTGCAAATTGAAATGTTTTAAGTAATACTGCATGAATTTGTGTTTTCCCCAGCTGTATGAAATAAATAAATAAAAGAATAATTTCCCCCTACTTAACTTTCAATTAACAAGAAAACTGATCAAGACTTTAACACTAAATGACTGTAAATCATTCTTTGCCAAACCTCAAACTCTGCACAACAAGGCTTATTACATCTCGTTTTCTCAAGTGTTTTCTTCCTGCAGAAGCATAAAACTCTGAATGCCTCTCCCACAGTGTGACACTGTGTGTGTGTTTGTGTGTACTTGTTTCTGCTATAGAGACAGGACCATGCTACATTTTTAATCAACAAAGTGAGGATATTTTTGAGAAGTGAGGACATTTTCCCGGTCCTCGCTTTTTTTTTTTTTTTTTTTTTTGAGTTATACTGCGCTCTACTAGTTAAGTTTACAGGTATGGTGTGAATAAAGTTCTGGTTCAGGTTAGGAAAAATGTCTGGGTCAGGCATAAATGAATGGAAGTCAATACAAAGTCCTCAGTTAGATACAAGTACAAGGAAGCTGGTATTCCCTAAGATGTGGGGACCTATTTTAGCATACACACCTACTTGTGGTGTGTGTGCCAAAATATGTATCACAGCGTATACCTATGGGGGCCTGAGTCCCCATAAGGGGAAATGCCGTTGGTGGGTAAGGGGTTAGGTTTAGGGCTAAGGTGTTTGTTGAGATTAGGTTAGTTTTAAGGTTGGTGGTCAGGGTTAGTCTGTAGAAATTAATGAAAGTCAAGTCCTCATAAAGATAGCTGTACTAGACCAAGGGTGTGTGTGTGTGTGTGTGTGTGTGTGTGTGTGTGTGTGTGTGTGTGTGTGTGTGTGTGTGTGTGTGTGTGTGTGATATATCACAGAAGCAACTTTAATTACAATTCTCTGAAAGTTTACACTATTGACCAGAAAATAATTTATTCTAGTAGAAAAAAAAACAGTCATTATTGAAGTAAACGAGGGAAATAATGGCAGGGCAGCAAAACATTAAATTATAAACATACATCATAATTTTAATATTAAAAAAGCCTCACCAACATGAGAAATAATTCCATTCAGCATAAAACTAAAAAACTGTTGTAGATGGTTTGTGTGTTATTGTGTTGAAAATAACTTTAATTATTTGGTCATATGGGGGAAAAAAGTGTCATACCTGAATCTCTCTGTGTCTCCGGGTAAGAGTTTGCAACAACTGTTTAACTATGATGGGTCATTTAACACAGAATTTGACTTTTACATGACAAGTCTCAACAGCTGTAAGCACTTTTATTGGCTTACAATTTAAAGAAAAAACACTTATGTGTTTGCGTGTGAATTTAATGTTCGTTTCGGACAACCAGATCTCACCTCCAGGTTGTCCGGTGGACAACCAAGAAAAAAGACCTGGATTAAAGTTTTCCGCCACGGGGGTCCGTCATTTGTAAAAAATGAAAGGGGGGAAAAACTTGTTAACGTCATCTAGGGATTAAACTGACGATTCTTTCACCCAATAGAGAGAACCACAGTCAATGTTTTACCCAATCCCAACAGCAGGGTGGTTTAAATAAATGTATCAAAGCTCCTCAGTTGAAAGACAGTAAAATGATAGAAGAGCTGTTTAAAACCACTTTCCTCAGTCTTCAGTCCTAAAAACACTAAACTGTAACTTTTAATGATCATGTACACAGTATAACTCCTATTTAAATGAATATGTTTGACCTGTAAGCAGAAAGCTTATGGATGTTGGGTAACCTCTAGGTGTAGAAACGTTTTAGTAGAAATATTTTTACACTCTATTTCAAAAAGGATGAGGAGATCTAGGAAACAGCTCCTGAAACTGTCAACATGCTGACTGAGAACATTTTTATATAGTAAACTTTGTATACAGAACAATATAATTTTTTTGGACAACCAAAATGTTTTGATTTCCCAGATTTTGTCAACAGGTTGTCCAGTGGACAACCTGAAATAAATCCTTATGTCTACCCCTGATAAATACTGTAGCTTATGGTAATTCTAAATATGCAGTAAAATATCATATATTATAATTCAGAAAAGGCACACAGTGCAACTTCATGTAATCCAAATACCTTTGTCTCAGCGAGCCAGCGGTGTGGATCTCTCACTAATCCAGGTCTCTGGGAGATGGCCTGTTAGAACAGAATAGAAATCAATGCAAATGTGTGCAGTCCTGCCTTTGTTAGTATGCATTACATAATTCTGCTTACACACAGAGGTTTTAACACAAGAGTGTGATTCTGATTCGTTTAAATTTGAAGATAAATGTACAGTAAGGTAAAAAAAAAAAAAAAAGTGGATGGAAATAAGAACATAAAATTGCCACCAGTCAAAAACCCTCAACTTAGGAAGAAAGCAGCTCCTGCTGACTTAAATTGACGTGCATGCGTTTGACACAACATTTGACGCTGCACACACCGGTACTTGCACACACCTTCCCACAGAGGTGGTGTGAGTCATAAAAATGAGCTCAGGGACTGTGTTGTCTCTTCTCAAGACGAGCTCGAGAGCCTCGGCCATGCAAACTGAGTGCAAACAGTTAATGACTGCTGACACGCACAGACACACACTGTTAACACAAAGACATACACATTTAAGCACGACTCCAGGTCTACATGGCACTAATCTGAAAGCCTACCTCTGTCAATGGTGTGCAGCTGCTGAGATGTGCAGGTTAAACAGGTGGACGTTTCAGGAAAGGTAAACAGTTCATTCAGTGTTTCACTACTTTATTTTTTTAACAACACTGAATTCATATGCATGTGTAGGAAAAAATGCAATGTTCAAAATTGTATGTCTGAATAAAACAGGAATCCACTGGATTCTTCTTTAAACTTTATTCTAAATCTTCTGAAACAGTTACAAAATTTCCTTCACATAACAAAACTTGAAATAAAACATAAGTGTTTACAAATTTTATAACGTCGATACCTTACAAAATTATATGATATGATCCTCTTGGTATGAAATAACGCAGATTAAAAAAAATTATTATTAATGTATTTTTGCTTTGATGTGTTGCAAATATTTTTGAATGAATTCAATAAATGATTAATGATAAAAACTGATTTTTTTTTTTTACACATCATAATCTCAATGCGGGGTGGGCAGTTCTGCTGGAGGGTGGTTTACCATCCTTGGACAATGCTAGGGGAAACACTAACTGGATATGTAAGGAAAAACAGGAATAGTAACAAGCAAAATGTTTGGTTCAGAAATGCAAAACAATTTTGTTTTTAAATGCATTTAACTAAAAATGTGTTTAATTTTTATGCCAATAAAATGATAATATAAATAGTTTTGTAGATGGGTGGATGGAATTTGATATTATTAGTACAGAAATTTTGATGTTGTGTATTATAGCATTGGATGTTTATGAACAGTGTTTAATTTAACAAGCCTAAAAATTTTTTTTTATTATTATTTATTTAGATAAACATTCCAGGTAAGTAGCAATCAGATATATACAGCTCAGCAGTGGGGAAAACAAAGTTGATTTTTATTATTTTAAACTGTTCATACTTGGTGGACGTCAAAGTCACAGGGGGAAAAAACAATCTTTGATTCATAATATGTCAAGATTTTTTATGGACTAAAAAGAAGAAAAATATAGATTTTACTTCTCCAGTTATGGCTTATCTTTATTGGCTCATACATGTTTTGCTTTCATTCGCTGAAAATATCTGGCTGGGCAGCTCAGACATTTCAGGAGCCAAAGATATTTGGCAACACATTCCCATTTCTAACCAGCTAAAATATAAATTTTCTGTTGCTGTATGTTTGCAGGCAGCACATTGATTCAGACCAAAATCAATACATGATGATGTGCAAGAGGACTTTTTTGAGCTAAACTGTTATCAAATTAGTGTTTTTGTCACTAGATGTATCTGCTTTTCAGTCATTTAAAGCAATTTTCTTTATTGAAAACAAAAAGAAATCACTGAGTAAAAAAAAATCTTGAAATAAAATTAGTTATTTTCCATGAAAGAGAAACGCTCAACCTGCCTTTTCCCAGTGTTTCGACCGTGGAGATGCTTCTTACATAAGTGGAACAATGTATATTACAAATACAAAGCACAGTCGACTATTAGAGACACCGGACCCGGCTGCAGCCTGTTTAATAACAAGAAAACATGAGTAAGAGTGAGAAAAAGGCCAAAGATATTCAGTTGCGCAAATGTAATATTTTCTAATGTAAACACAAATGTACCGTCTTCCTCATTGTACTACGCAGACCAGTTTATTCACTCTCCATCCATTAATGCAAATGTGCTCCAATTTGCATTTCCCTTTTTCAAAGTTTGTCTCCAATTTGCATAACAATTATACAGCCAAACAACTTGTGGGGGGAAAAAAAGACATTCAGCAGAGACACTTTTTCAGTTCATTATTCCGTGCCGTAAGTGCAGAAGAGAACATTTTGTGAGATCTGTTATCTGCTGAATAATTTACAGTAATCTTAGGTGACCTCATGGAAACTGTGGTGAACTTATAATATCCTTTGCTTCCAGGTTGTCCAATATTCTCCACTTTTATTCAAACTTATTGCTCTGTATACAGCCACACTACATGTTTACTTCTAAATGGGGTCTGGAAACAAATGTGACCAAAGTTATTAAAGGACACAACCAGAGGTTGCTGTAGTCTGAACCAGTTAACAAAATATTACCAAAAGTTTGGGTCAAACTAAATAACCAGATGATTCAGACGTTGACAAGTACTTATGAGAATGTTGTAAAAATATTCAAAAAAGTGGAAATTGGTCATAGGTCAGTTTGTCATGGTATTGTAGAAGCCTCTGCTCATAGATTCTTACTCCCCATAACCATAACCATAACCATAACCATAACAGTGTAGAAAAGTGTCATTCAAAAATGGCATGTCTGAATAAAAGCAGGTATCTACTTGGATTTAGATGGAAAAAATCTTCTCATTTGACTCCAATCAGGTACACAGCACAGGCTTCAGCGTAAGACCTTGAGTTCATATCAGGAAATTCCAAACAAAACAGCCCAGTCTGTCCAGGCTGGATCTAAACAGAGAGACTGCAAAACTAAATTTCCAAAAATACTTCTACCCATATCATAATGATTCATCCTTATAACATCTTCAGGCTCTTCCTGGTTACACCCCTGGAGGTGTTACGTTCTGATGTCTGACGTAAAAGTAACTCATTTTTGTTTAGGCAACAGACAGAACACGGGATAAGACACACACCAACCCATTGTCTGTTTTAGCCTTAAGGCTGCAATGATCAGAAAGTTTACACTCAGTTGATCAGTTACAAAATTTCCTTCAGTGAGTTTACCATTATGTGAAAAAGTCTGTTTCAAAATCCGAAAATTGTTATATGGACCCCATATTATTTGCTTGACTTTTAATGAAGTGTCTAAGTCTTTACAGAGTTTTTCCTGTCATATGGAATACAGAGTACTGACCTTCATTGCCTCTTCCTGTAAATGTGCTAACGAAGCAAAATATAAATCACCCCAAAAAACGTTTTGTTTAAAAATAAAGGCATGACTAACAAAGACAGCAAAAAAAAAAAAGAAAAAAGAGTGTAGCATTTTTCCCAAAAATAAAGTTACGGGGTATTTGTGCAAAGCTGTCAATCTTTCTGGACCCGTGCTGTTGTGAGTCTACGCAAACATCATTGCTGCACTGGTGTAAAGAGACTTTTTTTTCCAGTTGTCACTCAAAACCAAACAAAACATTTTCAAGTTGCTGCTTTGGCAGCTTAAAGTACGACAATAAGGTGCAGCAGTCCCCGTTTCAGAGAGTGTACGACCCAACGACAGAGTGTGTGACTGCGAAGGAAGATCAAACACGTCTCAGCCTCTCGCTTGGCTTCTGTTAACTTCTTCTCCTACCATCAAAGCTTGTTCGGTGCAGTGGCGGACAAAAGGGAGGTGAAACTGCTGTAGAACGTAACAAGTAGGCAGGGAGTTGAAAGTGTTGTCTGTGGGCTTTAAATGAAAGAAATGCCAATTTTTTTATTTTTTAAAGCAGAACTGCTGTTGCACCAGAGTCTTTGCAACTGCTAATTTAAACATCAGACTGCCCGGTTTGTGTCTCTTTCAGAGTCTGAGGATAACTGTGGTGGCATGTTTTTTTTTTCTTGGAAGCCATATGTTTGCTTCACCTCCTACTGGGAAATTGGAAAAGATGGAAACATTCAGTGAGAAACAGATGGGGAAACTGTTAAGACTAACAGCAAGTGTAGATGACAAAGTGGAACAGTTTTAAAGAAAGATTTTCTCTTTGTGTTTCTCTTTATTATTCAATGAATAGTGAAAGATGGTACAAGATAAGAAAAATAAAAAGAAGGTCAGTCTAGAATCTGTCTGCAAAAAGGAACTGCAACACCCACCACCACTTTTATCTCTGGTTTAAAAGCTGAATTTAGTTTGTTCTTATGATTTATTTTATAGAAATCATGAAGCAGTCAATACAGATTATGCAGCCAGTGTTTTAAAAATTAATAGGCTGAAAACTGCGAAAACTTTTTTTGGGAAAATAAATAGAAAAGAGTAAATAACACAAAGTAGAGATTATGTTGAGCTGTAGCTCAATCATATCAGAAGTTTAAATGTATGATGGATTGTAATTCTATAATTTATTTCATAGATACAAGTATTTGTACAGAAGGTTTTTGGTACAGGTCAATTTGTTTGTGTGTAATGCATAACTTTATCTGAACATGTTTTTTTTTAATAACAGTAAGGGTATCTGCACCTCCAAAATATAAAATTTCCTCAGCACACACATTTGCCTCCTGCTCGTGAACCACTCCCACTGTACAGCCTCTCTACAAACCCATGTTGTTTTGTCAGAACAGTGTTGCTGTGACATGCATGTTGTCTGTTTAGCTTTTTTTTGCCTGCCACAATGTCAGCAGAGAAGGTGAAGGACTCCATCACTGCTAGAATAAAAAAGGAGAACATGAACAGTATATGGTTGATCTGGTACAGTGGCGTTCTGAATTGCTCTCTTCTTGCATTTTAAAATACCTCCATTCTACAAACATGTCTATGACTGCCATACTGCAGTCATATCGTGGCTTGTCTGACATAAGACTGAGGATAGTAGGTCAACAACAAAAATCAGGAGTGAAGTGGGCAGCTACTCTGATACTATTCAATGAAAAATGCCTTCCTCAGTCCTCCAATTCCCCCTAGAACCTACACCTTCCTAGTAGTTTCATTAATAATTCACCATACAATACCTCTAGTAATGTTACAATGTAGGAATAATACTTCTCATGAATACTTCTTATAATGAAAACTACCATTGTCTTCAGTGTTGCAGGTTTGTTGGAGGATGGGTGAGGTTGCAAAGAATAATTTAAATTTTCCTTTTTTTTTTATTCAGATAAACTTATTCATAACATATTATATGTTATGTATTATATTATATACCTGAAGATGGCGGCGCGCAGTAGTGCAGCGGCTTCTCACGCGCCTAGCGTACACCCAGTTTTTAATTGTTTTCATGTCGGTTCTGAGCTTAACATAATTATAGCCGAACCAAACTTTTTAGGATTAGGGACAGTTTGGCCAGTGAAACAGCAATTATGGACAATAATATCTGTGCTACGCTGAGCAGGCTACAACTCCTCTGGACGGAAGCGTGGAAGAGCAGAGTAATGCAGACAAAGGGCCGACGGAGGAGGTGCGAGCACAGGCGGAGGAGGGGGAAGCGCAGCGGTCTGCTAGCCAGGCTAAGGGCTAACGCTAACTAGGGTTGGGCATAAGCGTATCGTGTGTGATTAATCGTCAGAAAAACACTAATCGATTACTTTTTGGCATTAATCGTGTAATAAGATTAATGC
>JAUBOC010000071.1:17276729-17288323 GCA_032275365.1 Anablepsoides cearensis
TTTGCAACATGTTATCATTATCTTTCCAAAAATGCATTTATGTTTATTACAAAAATTTGATGTCACAGGCACTTTAAGCCTGGTTTATACTTCAATAAGACGTGAGACAGCGGGTTGCTGATTGCGCAATTTCAGCGCGTCTTTTCCTGACCGAATATAAACGAGCTGAAGATGTGGTGGGCCGTACATTATCATAAATCCTCTCAGAACTAATTTAAAAAAATTGTATTAAAGTTCATGCAAATGCAATTTTATAAATTTTACCGCCATTGATTTAGCATTAAACCAGTCATTACGCAGAATTCTATGGTTATTTATTTGCAACCAAAACTATTAGCAGCAGCAGCTAGCTGTAACACGCCTAAGGTCGCTTTCTGTGGGAATATAAAAGTTTCTGACAAAATGATTAGGTCATTAAAACAAATGCAGTGTAAAGGTTTATAAAGTTGTTTTTGCATGAATATGCACATTAAAGTGTCATAACTATGTCAATATGCACATTTTGATTTATGTACAGTAAAGTTTATAAGCATAGTGGTAAAAGCTGCTTTGCCACTTTACGCTGGCAAATAACTGTAAACTGGACAATTTTTTTTCAATAAAAAAAAAAATGAAATACTAAAGCTATTTCAAGACAGCAGCAATCTGCTTTGGTCAGTGTTTGTTTGAACTAACCATTAGCTGAGACTGTTCAAACAGCAGTCTGCTGGGAGTGGGAATCTTTAGGCACCTCATGATTTGGTTACAATTGAAGTGACTGCAATGTGATTACTAAAACAGATACTGATGAATCCATATTCACACTAAACAAAATGGCTTTCTCTACACTGCAGCATAAAACTGTTTTTATTCTAACAAGATTCCGGGAACTAAATGAACAAAGGAGTTACAATGATGAAAACAAGTGACAAAAACATTCTATGGTGATGGATGTTCTCGCATCACGTTAGAGCGTTCTAACCTGCTTTCCTCAGTGTTTCCACCACTTTATATTTGCTCCTGTTAGAGTGTGAGAATAAATGTGTTGATCATGATTTAGAGTGAAACTTATCGCACACGGCCTGGCTTTCAACCACTGAATGTAGACCCTCTGCAAGATAACTGAGAAACGGGGTCTTTCTTTGTTTCGTGAGTTTGGTCAAAACAGCCATAACCTGCCTAGAAAAAGATGGCCATTTTTTTTTTATAATATTTGGTATTTAAATATATTTAATATTCACTATTATGGCAAACTCCGCCCACAGCAAGACCTCCGCCAATTCCAGTTAGGAGGAAACTTTAGCTCTGCGGCTACTATCGGCTGCTTCTTTCTTCTTCTTCCTCCTGCCTATTCCAGGATGTACACACCAGTTTTCATCCATCAGTATTTATTGTATGATGTACTTATTTTGCAGCTGCATCTCTTTCATTCCCACGTTTAGAAAGCCCATTTGGGATATTTGCTACAACTCACTGAGTCCTGTCTTTGGGAGACTGTCATGTGCTCTGTGAGGTTCTCCATTGCCCGCCTGGTGTCGATATCCAACCTGCGAAACAAAAACATACAAGTTCAACCAGCTGAGAGTCTTCTCTTTGCACAGCTGTCACCCGTTTCCAAAAAAAACGGCGTTTCTGGACACTTTGTCGATCCAGGTGTCTGTAAATACATCATCTAATGCCACTAAAGCTAATTATTCTGCATCAGATGTTGAAACGTGACGCTGGATCAATTTGTTCTAGTCAGCAGCACAAAAGAAGGGGAGATTTTTAATAACTTCAAAATGTCAGATTCTAATGCGTGCAGGGAGAAAAGATCAGCAGACGTTCTGTCTGAACCATCCTGAGTTTCCAGTGAGGGTTTTTTTTATCAATTTTCATTTATTGGCAAAGACAAGCTGAATCATCTGTATTCATCGCTGCTCTGGAATCTATGAAGAGGCTTCAAAAACACAAGAAATTGTATTAAAATCACTTAGTAAACCAGCCTGCATTGATTTAATAAAGCCTTCTGCAAACATCCAAATTCTACTTTCTGATTTAATTATGGAGTCATTGTGTGTTTTATTTTAATAAACAGCTTTAAATGCTGATTAGTCCTGCTAATGTGTAAAATGAGTTTTTGAAAAGAGACCGTTTTAATGAGCTTTCATTAAAGACAAATACAAACGAGGTGGCCATTTCAGATCCGAGTCAAACAAGCTTTTTAAATTTAGCAAAGAGAAACGAGCGACAGTTTCTCCTTGTCTAATGACTGAATTATATTTCTTGATGGTAGAATAATTTACTTGAGGCTCTTTTTGAGCCAAACAGCTTCATGTGCAGCGGCGTGGTGACTGTTCCCGCTGCGTTAACAACCAGCAGGTACCTATTTCTCCTGTGGATTTCTCTATCCAGGTCATGGGAGAGCCTCTGCTGGTCGCAGCGCAGATCCCGCAGGGTTTGGTGCAGCGTGTGAATCTGTGCGAGAACAGCCACAAAGCCAGAGTTACTGAAAACAAAAACATGAAACATCACCTGACAAGTCCGTAACCAATCCGTCTGCACATGAAGTCTGGGACGGCAGTTTGCTTTAAAGCTTCTCAGCATCAGTAGGAAGTGAAGTCATGCTGCTGACTCAGTGCGCCCTCTTGTGGCCACTTTATGAAAATACAAAGAGTGAGACGTGTGACGGGTAATCGTCTCTCACATCCTCTCCTGTCTGGCTGTGGTCCTTGAAGTGAACGTTGGCAGACTGAGACCTCCTCCTCCTCCTCCTCCTCGGGGAGCCCGGGTAATCCCTGAGTGGAGATGTAGGACAGAAGTGCTGGCCCTCTGAAATCCCCAAAAGGTATAGTTGTCAGAAAATATGCCGAGCTCGTCGGCGTCAAAACAAAGTGAAAAAAAAAAAAAAAACTGCAGAAAACCACAAAAACAGCCGACAGCAAAATCCTTTCTGCTGCCTCTTTTATTTCCCATACCTGATCCTGATCCTGGTTCCAGGTCACTGGTGTGTAAGGTGGAAGCGGAGGCGCTGTGAACCCCGTTGGTTCTGCTCAGCCTCTGGGTCTGCAGCTGACTGATTGACTCCTCTAAGTTCTCCTTAAGCTGAAATGAATAGAAATGACTGAAAAACTGGGGGCGGAAAGCGAAAAGCAGAACTAAGTAGAACAAAGAGGCTAAATAATATCAGATCCCTGCAGATAAGAATGTGAAGGTGTGATAAGGACGTGCACCAGAAATTATAAAACTAAACAGCATTATAGCACTCAGTGATTTGTTTGTTGGCACTCCCGACGACACTGGGGTTATAATGAGAGAAAAGTAGTTGCACACATTTTTATTTTTTTGAACATATTCACAATCAAGTAACAAGGCTGTGCAGTCAAAATAACGGTGTTGCATTCCATAAAGAGCTTATTGCATACCAGGGTGTTAAGGATGAATCTCAGCTACTAACACACCAAACTTTAGCTCAATAACTGCCAAATCTACAGCCATGCTTGACTAAAATGGATTAGCTGTGGTGACAATCTTGAATTACGTTGACTTTCAAAGTAAATTAGTTGTAGATGCATATTTATTGATTATTTTCTCACCACTGCCATGGCTTCAGCCTGATCATCTGCATGCTCCCTGTACTGACCCAGCATTCTGTCCACTTTGGACAAGTTCCTGCTGGTGTCCTGACACACACAGAGATATTTGGTTAACAAATACTGCATTACTTTTTATGTAAAAGAAACAAGCAGGAAAAGTGAAGCTCTATAATTATCATTTCAAAATTACATGATATAACCTCACCAAAGAGACTTTTTTGCTGTCCGTCATTTTGTCATGATCAACGTTTACCCGTCACTTCCTTTTTTTTTAAATAATGACTAAGCATTCAATAGAATGTGGCTCCTGTCATGTTGGTTTTGCAGTTTTGTCTCAGATGTGACGCCTGCAGGATTTTACCAGAGAAAAACCATCAGCTGACCTCACACACATACAGGCCACATGAGCGCATGGAGCTGAAAAACAGCACATCTGTCCCACACCATGTGACGCGCACACACTGCCCCGCTTTTGACTCAGTTACCTTACGAAAATTCAAAAAAATAACAAAATAAAAAAACAATATTTAATGGCTGCAGTTTGCAACATTAGATAATGCCTCCTTATTTCTGCCTCCTTTGCAGGAGGACGACATGAGAGGGAAAAGGCATAAAGGCAAAGATGTCGTCAGTCACAACGCACCGCTGCCACCATGTTAAAAATATTATTAAATAAAAACAGAAAAAGAGTACAGGTTTGATTTATGCATTAAAAGTCTAATGATTATAAAATGTTTTTTTTTTAATTAAGGAAAATCTCAAGTTACACACAGACTACATCTGCAGGCGCCAGTGGTTCTGAAGACTAAACCCGCGCTCTGCTGCAACACTGTTCGAAAATGAATAACTAAAACTGTATAACCTTTTTACAAAATTAACTAAAGCTAACTGAAATTATAGATAAAATATCCTTAGTTTTAGTGTTTGTCAGTTTATTTTGAGACATGTGGATCTTTTTTTTTTTTTCCAAATCGAGTAGTTTCACATCAGCTGTGGTCCCTAACAACACTTGTTTACAGTCTGCTGCTGCTCAGCATCATCTGCCAAATGATGACAGCAAAACGTTGGGAGAAAACGGCAACCGTCCACTTTGGGATTTCTTTGAATATGACTGCGAGGAAAATAAAAGCAAGTGTTTTGTAGTGGAAACAGGTGATAAAACAGGTGGAAAACTTCTCAAGGTAAAAACTGCATGAATCAAACTCACACAAGATGGTTAGCTATGACTATCTTGACACGCTAGCTTCTCTCAGTAGCTCCTGGGAAAAACAAACAAGTAGCACCAGGTTGGAGACAACTATTGTCATTGTCCTAAAATAATCGCCCAAGTTTTTAGTTTGCAAAATTGAGTTATACAATTATTTTAGGAAGGTGTCGCTATAATGAACTGCTTTAACTAGTGACCAAATAGCTGCTGGTTAGTTAACTCACAGGAACATCACAAGCTGGAGGATGCATTGGCAAATATGTTTATTCAAACTATAAAAAACTAATAAAAACTAAACATTAGAAATGCAATAATAATTAATAGAAACTAGCAAATCCACTTTAAAAACTTGAATTAAAAGAAGAAAAAAAAAAGCTAAACTAATATAACATCCTTGTTCAAAGCCTCCTGTCCCAATTCTTCGCTCTGTCAGCTCCTGGAGATGCATTCAGTATGGTGTCTAGATCTAAGATGGTGATTAGATGGAAATCTTTTATTTGTTTTAGATTAAATAAGACTCCATGATTAGCTGAAAACGTCTTCGTGTGAGTGTTTTTGCCATCTTGTGGAAGCCTCGTTGAATGTTTTTTTTTTCTGCCTCGCCTGGTTTATTTATTAAGTCTTCCAGACTTAAGAGGTCAGGGGTGTTAATTGCAATCTGTCAAAATGACGGACAGCCTTCAGATTTTCCCGTCACCGTGTAAAAAGAACAGTCAAATACGGAAAATATTCTATTAACGCGACCTCAAACAAGAAACATAAAACTTAAGCAAACTATTGATCTAATAATCATTTTAAATGGACGGTTTTACAGTTTAAACAAATTAAAAAGTTTTCAAAACTGAAAAACGTGACATTAACCTACATTTGTACTACTATTGTACTGTTACTATTCACTGTCATTATTCAAATGAACAATCATTTGCACTACTACTCTGCTGTAGTTGCACTGTGTTTCTTGTCTGCATTGTGATATGTCACTTTACAGTTACTGGTCTGTTGAGATTGTTTTGCACTGAAAACAGACAATTTCTGATTCCTAATGTCGGGTTCTGATAGTCTAATGTCTCTAAAACAAAACATATCTTTCTCTATTCTTGCACAATTCTTTATATTATATTTTATTACTAGTAGTCGTATCATGGCTAGTCAGTGTTAATTTTTGTTTTGTGTGCTCTATTTATTATAGTTTGTAAAGTAACTAGTGTGTGAACCTCTGTACTGATGCTGCTGTGACACCTGAATTTCCCCTCGGCGGGACAATAAAGGCTACGATTCTATTCTATTCTATTCTATTCTATTCTATTCTATTCTATTCTATTCTATTCTATTCATTTAGCTTACCCACAACAAATTTTGTGAAATCCAGTTTGCTGTGTCATGTGTACCTGTAAGGTGTTTGCAAGAGTGCTGATTTTGTCGGAGATGTCAGCTCCTCGGCCACCGTCTCTGTCCCGGTCAGGTCTGCGGGAGGACTCCCGCCCCCGGGGCCTGTGTCCCCGCATCCTGTCGTAAGAGTCCGACTCGCTGGATGTGTCCATGGGCTTGAGACGAACCCAGCAGAAGAAAGCAAACTGGGAAACGCTAACAGCTCACTCACTGCGCTGTTAATCTATCTTTTAACTTTTTCTGGGATATCACAAAAATAAACCGTATCTTTGTCATCGTAACACAAAACAGCCGAGCGCTGCTCGACGAACAAAACCCGACATTTCAAACTGGCTTAACCCGCTGAGCTGTAGAGAGGAGCATCGTGTTGTGAGGGATGCTTCTGCTGGCTAGCAACAAGTGGAAACTACTACAGCGAACGGGAAGCTAACTAGCTAACTAGGCAAGAGCCAAGTAATTTCACCCCTTGTGGCAAATAAAATAAAAAATGAACACGAAAACAGAGAGGAGGGAAACAAAAACATTAGAGGTACGTTACACGGGAAGCCCGAGCAGATCGCTGTGATGACGATAACAAGCAGAAGAACAAGCTTCACTGCGCTATGGCAACTTAAACTAGCCGCGTCTGAGCAGCAAAACAAGCGACGACAAAAACAGCCCCGAGGCATGCTGGGAAATGTAGGCTGCCAACAGTGGACACGTATGTGAATGTGTCATTTCAGAACTACATTGTCCAAAGATACGCTTTAGCGCCGGTGCTGCCGCTCCACAAGACAAGGCGAGGGGGAAAAAAACTAATATTGTGATGATGTAAGATGGTTTTTACTTTATATAGTCTTGTGGGTATTTAAATAACACTGTAAATAAAACTGACCAATTGAAACATTTATTATATGTTCTTTATATTTTCTTATTCATCTTATTTATTTGAGAAAAAGCTACTGTCTGCATATATTCAGAGGTGTCAATAGAGTTAGAAACTGTTTGTTTCTGAGGAACAGCAATAACTTGACCCGGAGAAAGTTTAATCATGCTATAGTTTAATCTATCTATCTATCTATCTATCTATCTATCTATCTATCTATCTATCTATCTATCTATCTATCTATCTATCTATCTTTTCTGAACAATGAAAAGATGGAATAAAAACAAGTCAAAGTTAAATAGAAATGAAATACATCTTGCATTTTTAAAAAGTAAGGAGTAGAAAGTGCAGATAATTGAATTAAAATGTAAGGAGTAAAAGTAAAAAGTTGGCTGAGACATAATTACTCCACTAAAGAGTAAACCACAATTTATACTTACGTAAAGTAACAGTATTTAGTTACTTGACACCTCTGCATATATTGCATTGCAAAATTGTTATTTGTACGTCAATCTATTCAAGAATACAAATGCTTTTAGACATTTAAAATAAAAGTGTCGGTTTAGCTGATAATTAAAAGCTGATAAAAAAAGAGGAAGACATATGACGTTACAGCGCGACTGCAAGTCCACCCTCTTTCCTCAAGACCACCTCCAAACCCGCCTCAGAGCTGCAGCTGTCCACCTCCAGCCTCTGAAGCCCCCGGGCCCCTGCAGAGTCCTCCTCGTCTCACCTGAGGATTTCACAACAAACAGCAGAGCCACTTCAGCCGCACGGACACTACCTGCTGCTGTAACTGACCGTCAGGCCGGGGGAGGACACTGACAGCATGCAGGTGATAACATGCGCCCTGCTGACGCTCGCCTCTCTCCCCATCAGCAGCTGCAGCAGCAGCGGCGCCGAGCCGGAGGCTGACTCCTGCCCGGCCGTGTGCGACTGCTCCGAGTGGAGGAGGACTCGCACCATCTCTTGTGTTGACATTGATACTCTCCCGAGGTTTCCAGCCAGCACGGAGTCTCTGTAAGTCCGGAGCGCATCTGTAAAAGCGATTTTTTTCTTCCCTTTTCGCGCAGTTTGAATAGGAACAAGTGCTCTTAACTCAATGAGGAAAACCCATCAAACTCTAATGTTCCTAAAGTGAGCCCGCAGGGATTTAAAGCCCTCTGCCGAGCACTTATTCCTTCAAGAATCATTTTTGGTGCAAAATACGTTTCTTTCTTTAGTGAGTAAGTGTGGCTTATAACTTCAGTATGATAAACTTATTAGGGTCAGGACTGCTGTAATTGGGTGGCATTGATAAATGATGCCTTCACTAAATCTTTTCTGTAGTACAACAGGACATTTTTTAATGCCAGATTTTACATTTTGTTGACTTCATTAATGATTCTGAATTAAAATAGAGATGGTTCTATTTGAAATAATGTGAATTTATAGCCATGTTAGTCACAACCAACCATTTCCTCCCCATTAAAGGCCTGCAGGCCAGATAAGGCCCCATTAGTTTTTTTTCTGGTCTCAATATTTTTGACTTAAGTTAATTTACATCAGAGAGAAACAAATTAAGCATGTAATTTCATTTTTATTTTAATTCTGTATTCTCTTATATCAAAGTGCAGTGCTAGCTGTATGTTCAAATTATCATTGAGATATGTTTGTTTTATTCATTTAAAGCTGCTGGCAATAAGGCATAAGAAATTAATTTTTATCATGTTTTTTAATGTCCTTTCTTTGTTTAATAAATACATTATATTTGTTCTAAATTTTGCGTATTTGTGGAAAATGTAATACATATGTCTACTGTGACATGTTACCTGTTCAAAAACATTCAAAGAATATTATTACCAGAGACAGAAAAACCACAAAAGATAAGCGCCCCCTTGAGGCTGGGTGCTGTACATTTTTAAGTCCCTCCCCTCCATGTTGACAAAATGGAACATTTACACAGTTTTAAAATATATATATATTTTGGTTTTTTAGATGTTCATTTTTTTATTAACATAATCCGTACTTTGCTACTTTATGTTCAAATACGTACTTAGTTTCATTTAGTTAGCTTTTTTTAATAAGTATTGACCAAGAATAGCCCTCAGGTATATATATAGGAGCATGTTTGTGTTTTTGGACCTTACTGAAAACTGACCACATGAGATGTGATGAATGAGGGATGTTTGGGAGAAAGAAAGTTCTGGGCCTCCAGGGAAATGAAACATTTCAGGGTTCTTTGAGCAAAAAGCATCTGATATGGTTAAAAATATATCAAAGAAATGACAAGAAATAACAGCCAAAAGTGCAGTCAGAGAGCTGTGAAAAATCACAGCACACATAATTCTCTCGCATTTCCAAAAACAGCACTTCCTGAAGCACTGCAGACAAAAACATTGCTGGAAAAAAAAGGTCAACTTGTTAGTGCTGTTTACAAATTTATCAAGTTTATACTCACTTTTTTTTTCTTTCAAACACATCTGAGGTGCGAAAACAAACAAAAAATAAAGATTATGAAGTATGTAATATTCCATCTAAAAGTTTATAACCATACAGTTCACATTATATTTTGTAAATAATCAAATTTTTCCTTTTCAAGTTTTTTGATGAGTTTCTGCTGGACAATTAATCTAATCTAGTAATCTCAAGAAAAAAAATTAATGTCTTCTTGGGATAATGGAAAAAATTCTCATTATCTCAAGAAAACGATCATCGTTACTTCATGATAATGACATAATTAACTCGATATCTTGAGAAAACCCTGGAAAAAATATGCAGATAACGTCCACTCTCGGCTGCCGTAGTGATCCATTCAAGTTTAACATAAAATATTTAGGTACAATGTCCCCTTTGTAAAGTACAGTTTCAAGTATTAGTATATTGCATGCCAAGGCAAATTAGAGGAATGTATAAAAATCTCAGCTTTTGAACAAAGTCAGTGTGCTGGGTGTGTTGGTCAGCAGTGAATAATATCAGAGATAGGAAAGGAAAATGATTTTTCTTGATGCAACACCATTTTCTGCTCCGATAGCCACCTGCTGGTGAAAAGAAGAGAATTTGGCAGGGAAAATTTGTTTTTTAAGTTTTTTGATAGATAAATTTTAGGCTGCCAGGACCTGCTGAAAAGAGTAAATATATATGTGTTTTGAGTGCTTCAGGAGAAGGTAAAATAAGCTTTGTTTCAAGGAAGTCCCAGGCACCATTTTGAATATTTGGATTACTTTTTTGGTCGGATTCATATTCTTCATCAAAACAAGTAAAAACACATTTTATATCTAGTAGTGGTCTATGAGCTGTTTGGATGTAAATGCTTTTAAAAAAGTATGGATTTACTTGTTTTTTGTCATGTTTTGACTGTAATTGTTTTTGGATGGTGGCTTTATGGAGGACTGAAAATGACATAATTAAAATTAAAGCAGAAATATAAAAATAGCCCAATAAATTTAATAAATATACCTAAAATGCACCAATTCATTTAAAAACGTAGAACTTTCCCTCATGTTTTATAATCTAATTGACCTTCATTTTATTTTTCCTACTTAGTTCCGCAAATGATATATTTTAGCACAGAATTAAAATTGCACTGATTTAAAATATATATTCTTTTGTTTTCTCTTTTACTTGTAGCTGCCTTAAATGTTTTTATTTATTTACTGTTTTTTCACAAGTCTTTTTATTTCCATGTGTTTGTTTTTAGTTTACCTGATGCATTTTTGCCTCATTGAGCAAATAAGACGAGCTGCCCTACTTGAGTCAGCTCCTGTACTACTGGTCAGTAGACATGAAGGTGCAGGATCCATGTGCAGATCGATTGTGCGTGCTTGTGCTGCCTCAGTTTAGTTTAAAGTTTAGGTTAAAACAAAGGCAATGAGGAAAAACATTTACCTGTGACTTTGTTTTAAACTCAACTTTAAGCTAATAGGCCTCTATAATGATAATCTGACCTTGGGTATGTTTTACTGCGTGACTGACCCTTGGGTCTTGGTGGAAGCGTACGCTCTCAAGTGCTTCCAGTTGTTTATATCCTTAGCTATGCACAATGTATGCTACAATGGGAATGCTGTGGAAGGAATTGTAATGATTTATCCTCTCACGTCTTCTACATAATTATAAATACTCTGTGAGACAAAGACATGAAATGACAATCACTGATCCGCTGTCTGACGTCTTGTTTAATTATAGCTTTATACTCCAAGATCTAACTGATAGCAAAATACTGTCGTAAACCATTTATTAGTTTTTTTTTGAAACTTTCAACTTTGGAAGTCAACATGATTCAAGATGGTCACCACAGCCAAATGACTTCTAGAAACACAAAAAGGGCTTTAACTCACCCAAGTTCACAGATGAACTTGAGATGAAACTTGATGTTGTAGTAGCTGAGAGTCATTGAGGACACACTGAGCATCTTTGCTCAAAACTTTGGCATTACACTGCAAAAACGGTCTAGCCAAGTTTTAAAATGTTATATCCAGCCAAAAAGTCATTTTGATCTTGTTTTGAGACTGATTTACTAAACGAGAACTGATTGTGTCAGAATATTAATCTTGTTTTCAGAATGTGTAAGATTGTTTGTCTTGTTAGCCTGAAAATTTGA
>JAUBOC010000071.1:17433767-17446827 GCA_032275365.1 Anablepsoides cearensis
TTGCTCCTCCATGCTGTCACAGACGCTACCATTGAACGGTATGGGCGGGGCTCAGTCTAGTGTTATTCAAGTCTATGAAGTTGCAAAGGATGAGCTCCCCCTAGTGGTTGGATGTAGTGTGATTTGTAAGCCCCGCCCTCCTGTTTGTACATTTAAACAGGCCATTTTAAATATTTCAATCAGTAAAGTGACCTGTTTAAATGTATAAATAGCAGGGCAGGGTTTATAAATTGAGCAGCTCATCCTTTGCATTTCCTACTCCACATGTTTAGTTTTAACTAGCTGTTTGAGGCTTAAAGAAAAATGTCAGGTTACACAGTGATTGACAACCATAGTAAGTGTGTCGGTGGGACTTTTGGATCAAGGGTACAACCCCACTTTACTAATGTGCAGCCTTTGGTTCCAAAATTACTACACCTATGAAAATGGACAGTTTAGATTCAGTATATGTTTATTGAAGATTATGAGGTGTGGCAGCCTTCTTGATTCAAGTTGACTCCAAAAGTTGTAGATTAAGATCCAAATGATTACTTTCAGAGAGCTTCATTAAAGTCTGTCAGGTGGTTCATGTTTGCCACACTGGATGGAGGGATGGGTAGGTGGGTGGATTGATGGATGGATGAAACAGCACTGGTGAAATATTAGAAACATCTTGTCTAAAAATGATGCAGAAAAACTGATCCATGTGTTTATCACGCCTAGGCTGGATTACTGTAATTCTTTATTATCTGGGTCCAAAAACCTCTTTAAGAAGCCTTCAGTTGATCCAAAATGCTGCTGCTAGAGTTCTAATGAGAGTTGGAAGGAGAGATCATATTTCTCCAGTTTTAGCTTCTCTCCACTGGCTCCCTGTCAAATTCAGAATAGAATTTAAAATCTTACCTCTAACATACAAAGCTCTCAACAACCAAGCTCCATCTTATATTAAAATCTTATTACCTCCACCAGGGTGGGAGGAGGTAATGTTTTTGGTCGCGTATGTCTGTCTGTCGTTCTGTCGTTCTGTGGACAAAATTACTCAAAAACTTGTGGATAGATTATCATGGAATTTTTACCACACGTGGGTATTGGCCAAAGGAACACACCATTACATTTTGGTCATGATCAGGATCGCGATGCGGATGCAGAAATTTTTATTTTAATTCGAGGCTGTAACAAATGAAACCGAAAATAAAGTATGAAACCGAAAGTAAAGTCGCAAACTCGCTGGGACACATTCCAGGATGTCTACTGTCAGGAAAGTTGTGATTATTCTGTTACCAACTAGTATTGCTGATGTTACTGCTGTCTGGAGACATAGAAAAAGGAATGTTATTCACCTCACGTTACGTGAATAAGACACAGACAGCGCGCAGTGGGGGGTGGGTGGGCGGGGTCGGGTCGGCCGCAGCAGAGCCGAAACTGAACCGGTACCGGACAAATGGAACAGCTGATCAGCCATGTGAGGTACCGTCCACATAAGAACTTTATTGTGTGATTGCTCAGAAGTTCGTAGGAGTCTTTGTTTGTGCTGAAAGCGCTCAGATGCTTCCACCACTTGCTTAAAAAAAAAGCAGAGCCGACTTTATGAGGAAGCAGCAATGAAGATGGTCAAACCGTAAAAACTCATAAAAGGGGATAAAACAGATGTTTTACACAGTGGAATCTGATTGATGAAAACGTTGGAGGCGGGACAAGTTGTGGATAAATAATGTCAGGTGACGAGTCTCTGACATTTTATTCCCGCAAATGTTTCCATCTCTCCTTTTACTCATTAACTCTATTGGAGGATGATATTGGCCTGGCGGAGGTTGCACTCTCTGAGTGCTTCTAGTTGTTCCATATTTTCCTAACAGAGCACTTGGCTCTCAGACTGCAGGTTTACTTGTAATTCCTAGAGTTTCTTCCTCTTCCTCTCTTGTGGAACCAACTTCCAGTTTCTGTCTGTGAGGCTGACACTGTCTACTTTTAAGATTAGACTGAAGACTTTCCTTTTTGATAAATCCTATAGTTAGACTTAGGTTTCCTGAGTTATTCATTGGTTATTCAGTTATGCTGCTATAGGCTTAGACTGCTGGAGGACAGACTGACCACATTTCCTCACTCTGTTGCTGTCTTTCATGACTCTATTAATATAACATAGTGACATATGCCAATGGACTAGCCATTAGCTCATCCGTCTGATTAAAAGAAACTCATTAATCATGTTCAAAGGCAACAATATTTCACAGAATCCTATTTCAAAGGATCTGAACTGTTTGTTTTTTAGTTCATAGTACCATTCATTTAAATAACTTTTTTAATTCTATAAATTTGTTAACTCTCTGCTCTCTCTGTCGTACAAATCCAGACTCTTGCTGACGAGGAGGTGCTGAACACCCGTTCACAATCCCTCATTCTTTAAATATGGCTGCCATCTCAGCTTGTCTAACCAGAAGCCTCGGGCGAGCAGCAGGGTGGGTCAGCAGTCCTGTGTGTGGCATGGCTGTCAATCAAAGAGCCTTTTTATTTCCCCTCTCGGTGCTGTCTCTCCAAGTGAGTTTCTCTGCTTTTCGTTGTCTCTCTTTTTTTCCCTCATCCTGTTTCTCCCTCAAGTCTGACGAGCAAAAGATTTCCTCAGACTTTAAAGAGAAGTAAATGAGCGTCTGCCAGTCTCTCTTTCGCGATCCCTTTCAGTGTAGTGCAGACGGATAGGGTTTTTGTTTTTCACATCCTTTTAACTTTTCCGCATTTAGCTGTGTTTCAGACACATCTAAAAGTGGATTCCATTCATTCTTTTTTAATCAATAGTATTCAGTAACATGAGTTATGACACCTACAGCTGAACACTCTGCATGCAATCTTTATCGATTGTCCTTGAGACGCTTCTATACGTTGACTGGAGTCTGTCTGAGATCATCGGACCTATTGAGGAGCAGAAATAAGGTCCTGCAGTTTACATGTACAGACAGATTTATATCTAGTGTTGGGTTTTCAGAGATGTTAAAGCTGTAGCAACCATTTTAAACCAGGTTGTCTCCAAAAGTTAATCGCTTTTAGGTGTACATCCAATGATTACTCCATGAATCCATCCAGTGGTTCATGGAATATTTTAATAAAAGACACTGAGTTGACTCTAACAGCAAGGGTTTAAACAGAGGTCCCACACAATCTGCTAGCACTCGGAGTATGTGTTGGGATGATTCTCAGCTACTTTCACACCCAATTTTAGCTCAATGCCTGTCCTATTGGTTGAGATATATTAACTTTTGTGCTTGATAGGGTTGATTAGCTTAAATTAAAATTACTCTAAACATAACATAAAAGGTATGAACAGAATCGGTGACAAAGACCAACCTTGGCGGAGTCCGACTTACTACCGGCATTGCGGACCAAGCTCTGGCACCGGTCATACAGGGACTTAACAGCCCGTATTAACGGGCCTGGTACCCCATACTCCCAGAGTACCCCCCACAGGAGTCCCCGAGGGACACGGTCGAACGCCTTCTCCAAGTCCACAAAACACACGTAGACTGGTTGAGCAAACTCCCATGCTGTTCCCTAATGGATTGCTGTCTTTGCCCTGAAGTTTTTAGATTTGTTCCACTTGTAGCTTGAGTTCACCTACTCTGGAACATAAGCATTAATTAGTGAACTTTAGCATGTTGATGATGCCCTCCTATATTTGTCTGAAACTGCAGGTGAAAAAAACACCCGGATGGCATTTTTTGATTATAATTCCAGATATAAGTTATTGTATATGGTCTTTCTGGATTGTAATATTTTGGCCTTTAGTATTATTGTAAAAATAACTTTTTTAATTCTACAGCCTAACTCTGACCCCCTACCCTAAAATTAACCTCACAGGTACCTACCTGATCTTAACCTAACCTAAACTCAATTCACACCTTTAACCTACCCCCCACCCAAAATCAGCTTTCAAAGTCATAGGGACCTGGCTTTCCACACAAGAAGCATCCGGTCCCCACGAGGCCGCATCAAGGGCACACCCACACACACATATATGTATGTATGTTTTTTAGAGTCTGTTTGATCCAAAATAACTCTTTAAATCTTTAGAGCTGCTTACACTGTATTGTTAATATTTAACCAGAGTTGTAAAGTAACTAAGTACAAATACCTCTTTACTGTACTTAAGTAGAAAATTTTGGTATCTGTACTTTACTTGAGTAATTATTTTTCAGCCTACTTTGTACTTCTACTTCTCACATTTTCACACAGTTATCTGTACTTTCTAATTATTACATTTTTTAAAAAGGTAAGAAGTAGAAAGTTGTTACTCCTATTTCATTACAGCTTGTTGTTGTTAAAATAATATTATCTTCCTGGATAGAGGGAATTTATTTGTATAAAAGTATAAGAAGTATATATTTATACTTCTAGAACTATAAATGTAAATCATTCTGATCCTGTATTAGTTTCTACACAATCCATCACAGCTGCAAATAAAACAAATCATGTCACACTCCAGCAGAACATAGCAGATATACTGTATGTAGCCTAGTATGAAGATGACTGTGGTATTATATGTATTATTTTTAATTTTGATATGACAATATAGCCATTTTGGCCTTTAATATCACCTCCCAATAAATGTCATTTTGGGAAGTCTAGCCCCTCATTTTTACTCAATACTTTTACTTTTAATACTTAAGTATCAAAAATAAATTTCTGACATGAAATGTACTTAAGTACAAAATATATTCGATACTTTAAGACTTTTACTGAAGTAATATTCTTAGAGGAGACTTGAACTTTTACCAAAGTAAATTTATGGTACAATACTTGTACTTTTACTCAAGTATCACTTTGAGGTACTTTATACAACACTGTATTTAACAGAATGTCCTTATGCGTTGAGAGAATTGTAGTTTTTCCATTTAATATGCTAAAGTACTCTAATGCAGTTCCCTTCTATCAGTCTGTCCCAAAATTTCTCTAAGAAGCCTCTCGCTGTTCAGAACTGTATCTCCTGCTGTTCTTTAGAGGAACCCACGCTGCACGAGTTCTTATGAAAATCAGCAGGAGATCATTTTTTCCCCTATTTTGACAATATTCTTACTGGCTTTTTTTTTTCTCAATTTATGACAAAATATTTAAACTTCAGCTTGGACACTGGCTCGCTGGTAAATCTGGAAAGTATTTGAAAATAATATTCACTTTGTACGAACTTCTCTGTGACCCCTCTTTCATTGTATTTTGAAGACTTCACAGCTCGGTATGATCCCAGCTGAACTCCTCTGTCTCACACGGCAGGGTGTTTTTTTTTTTTTGTGGCTTAGAGTTTCTGAAAGTTGAATAGGAGGCAGAGCTTCCAGGTTTCAGGCTCTTCTTCTGTGAAACCAGAGCTCGGTTCGGGTTTGGGAAGCTTACACCCTCTCCACCTTTGAGATTAGGCTTAAAACTTTTCTTTTTGATGCTTATAATTAAGGCTGACTCAGGTGACCTTTTCTGCTCTAGGCCTATAGCAGGGGTGTGGCATATGATGAACAATGCACCGCTATACTTTTTAAAGTTTTTACATTTTGTTGTTATTTCTGACGTTATCGACATTTCTCCTTTTTTATTCGCATAACAGATTGGATTTTATGGTGTCTTGTGTGTGTATCATCCTTCTCCTGCATGTCGAAGGAAATGTTCCTGTGTTTGATCTTCCATACAGAATGAAGACGGGAACACCCCCTGTCCATCCATCTGACCATCTGTCCACCTCATCATCTGTCATCTTAAGTGAGGCACCAACTTACATTTTGATGAGTGGCTACATCTAGGCATAAAATAAGGTCACTATTGAAAACTGGGTTGCCATGTCAAAATCCAAGATGGCCACTGCCATACATATAAATGAACCAGCCACCCTATCATTTCTAGCTTTTATATTGATTAAAAGTTTAGTTTTCTCAAATAATTGGGTTGGTCGAAGAATATTCTTTCATGGGAAAGGCCACCATTGGACACCCCCTGGATCCATCATTGCACATGGGGGTGGATAATATTGCTCCTTTCACTCACCAGGATCCGTCACTCGGTGCAAATTCAGGCAAGAAAAAACAAACAAAAAAGAAAACACCTATACTGCAACTCTGGTCTTATACACAACTCCTACCTTCTTGAATATCTTACACTAAAAACAGTAAGATTTACTTGCATTCCCTGTTCATTTACAGTCCAGAAAAACACTCATCTCAAAAACACCAAATATTCACTGTTCAAATCTTTCAGCAGGGGACATTGGCACAGCACTTGTTTTTATAGAGATTTCCTGTTGTGAAAAAAAGTTTATCTCAACAGAAACTCACCAATATGTCCATTCTGTACAGGGCCCGCAGATGGAGTCATTGCATTGTTGTTTGCTAAAGCGGGTGTAAAACTTATTTTTCCCAAATTGTATCTAAGTCCGTCACAAAAGGTCTCCTTAATGTTTTTAAAATGAGCCGCCAAATTATTTTTGGATAAATATTTATGGTTTTAGAGCTATATAAACATTTGTAAGTTACTTGAACCGTCGCGGACTGTTGCCAGTATCAGGAAGTTCTCAGCATGCTGCTATACGAATGTTGGTTCAGCACCCCCTCCCTTTGGTATCATTGAAACGACAAAGTGAGAGCTTTGTCGTTTCAAATTCAGGGATATATGTTGACACTATGTTACTCTTTGTTTGGTCACGTGACGTTCGTGCGTAACAGAGAGTATAACTAGCACCCCAGTTAGGTTGGTTTAGGCACGGTAGGTGAGATGGAGAGTAGTTTGTTAGCGGTTTGAGAGTGAATTTGTTTGAAAATGAGCAAAATGAGTCATAGAAAGGAAATCAACACTTTTATTAGATCAGATTCTCTTTTATGAGGTAAAAACCCATTTGGCACAGTTTTGGGTAGATTTGGCTAAATTTGCCAAAATGTCATTTCCGCCTGGCACACTGCTCACTAAAACCTTTGTGGAATGAATATACTTCAACTTTTTCAGTCCTACTTTGCTAAACTTATTCTCAAAATGTAGATGTATAAAATATAAGGTAATTCCTGGGTTTTTACAAGAGTTTTCATTGTGTTTTGCACAATTGATTTTCCAAAAAAACTTAGGTTAAAAAAATCCAAAATTTTCTTTATTTAATCACAAATAACTCAGGCACAGTAAGAGTTACAATAGTGGTTTCACTGAAGAAATTATCTTTAAGATCTTACATTTACAGAGGTACCAAGAGTTAACATGTAGACCTTATGGAGCTATTCTTGATTTATTTTGCTGTGTATTTTCAGGTGGAAATTACCTCTAAAACCCCTCAGGGCTGAACAGGTTAAGATGCAGGGTTAAATAAAGTTGATAAATTGATGCAAACCATTAGTTTCTCCAGCGTTTTGTAATGAAATGACAGGAAATACTTTAAAATAAGAAAATTGATGGATGGTTTGAGGGAACTGATTAAAACGATCTAAATATTACAGCATGCATAATTAAAAAGAAGTAGTTATAAAATCCTACTTTTTGAACAATGTTTAAGTTTTAGAATTAAGTTTCTTCGTTTTTTTAAAAAAAAGAATTGATGTTGATTTAATTCCTTTTCTAAAATGTGCTGTTAAGACCTTGAAGAAACTCCTGCATGGGGATGCTTGTCATACGTTTCCAGAGCTGAGCCACTACGATGCCACTTCCTGTAATCTCATCTGTTGCTTGACCTCGTGGCACCAATCCCATGCTCTCTAATCAACACCTAGCTGCAGCACATAATTGAAAAAATAATTGCTAAAGGGGTTTAAAATTTACTGATGGAATGGTGCAAATGGTTTAAATAACTTGTCCTATTAACAACATGAAATCTTTCAAAGGGAGGGGCCTGTTTGGCTGCCCTCTGTGTAGACTTGTCTGTGCCTGTCTTTGCTGGGAAACAGTTTTGATCTGGAATAAACTTTTTAGACTCAGAGATAAACAGGTAAGCCAAAACATGCAGTCATGTTCAAAAGTTTGGGCAGCGACACAAAATGTTACGTTTTGCAAACTTTTTGGGTTCAGTTTTTATGGTGAAAATTCAGCATTTTTAGATTATTATGCAAGGTGATAAGATGCATATTATTTAGTTGCAGAGTGCTTTATTATTTTTTTTATCATATTTTTGCCCTGACTATACTATCACCTACCTGCTGTGAATGAGCTTAAATCTCTGTTCAAATGATAAGGATTTAAGCTCATTCACTATCCAAGGGCTTAAATTTAATTTTGTCAAGTCTTAATTTTTTTACTTACGATCATTTTCAAGAAGCATTGGCTGCATAAATAAACATAGTAAAGTGCTGTAGTCAGAGGTTGACACGATCTGTCTTCATTCTAAGTTTGCTACTACCAGTCTTGGTAACTGGTTAAACTACAAATTCCGTGATAACTGCAGGCAAAAAAAGGCACAGTTTACTTCCATGTTGTTGACCTTGTTACAACCCTCCGCATACTGCAGCTTGTTTACCTGCCCAAAAAACACAGAAGTTCAGTCATGTTTGTCGTTTAAACACGGGAAAGTGTGTTTTCAATGAGACGTGGCTTGATATCAGTGATTTTGCACTCGGTGGATATGAAGGTCACATAGATATGAAAGTGCCATTAAAATAATTTATTGTTCTTGTATTAAAATTAAATATTCTTTAATAGCTAAATTGAAAGCAATAAAAGATTTCTATGTTAAAATCTCTGGGACCATTTCAATGTTTTTGTCAATGCATCGGTTTTGGTCTTAAAATGTCTTTAAAAGGTCTTAAATTTAACTTACTGAAACCTGCATGATCCCTGCAGTAGTGGCCGAAACAAGAATGTCTCTGATACAGGAGGTGGATAGCTGGGCTCTCCCTTATGGGGGGTTTGGCAGACTTGGGGTAGAACATGGAGAGGAGTCAGTTAAGATGGTTCAGGTATCTGGTAGGGATGCTACTTGGACATCTCCCTTGAGAGGTAATCCAGGCATGTCCAACTGGGAGAAGAACCCGGGGAAGACCCATGACACACTGGAGAGACTACTTTATGTCTCTTGGCTGGCCTGGGAAACCCTTGGAATCGCCTGGGAAACCCTTGGAATCGCCTGGGAAACCCTTGGAATCCTCCTGGAGGAGTTGAAGAGATGGCTGTGAAAAAAAGACATCTAAGCCTCCCAGTTCAAGCTGCTGCTCCTGCAACTCAACAAAAACAAATGGATGGATAGATAGATGGATGGGCAATGAACATGACGAAAATAACTTCTACTTTTGAATAGGTTTCATTCATATCTGTCCAGTTTGTGAGATATATTTTCAACAGACAGCAAAAAAGACAAAAGGAACTGCATTATTCCTCGACACCTTTGATGATGACATAAATAAAACTTGTCGCAAATCTTTGTTTCATGTTTAAAAGGACATATTCTATTTTAAATCACATTTTGTTGATAGCTGTCTAGCCTGAATCCTATTTAAATTACAAAGCAAAGAAGAGTCAGGCTGGAGTTTGATACACATTCTTAAAAAAAAAAAAAAAAAAAAGATTATACATAAATGTATTCACAGAACACCAGCGCCTTTCTTCAGGGAGGATCCACTGTTCGTGCATCTGGGGAATATGCTATTTGTAGCTCCACAGGCACATGGGACGTGACCACTCCACCATCTCTTTGCTTTCCAATAGTCAGCAATACATACAGTATATCCTCAGCAACACTCTTATCCTCAGCAAAACAGCCTGCTCAAGAGTGTCCCTCCTTCAGCACAGTATAATCACCTCTTGTGACAAAACCCCTGGCTTCTCAAGAGTGTACCTATCTCCTCAAATACCCTCACTCCATAAGATAAAGACATTAGAGATTAAGGGATTTGGAGAGGGTTACATCTGTGATGCACAGCGATACAGACTAGCCCTGGAAGTTTGGGATCCTTCTGGCAGATACCATCAAATGAGCCAAACAGTGCGGAGGGTCTGACTGAAACAAAGCTCAGCGTGATATCGAGCTGGTTTGGAGTTTTTTCTTTTTCTTTTTGGTGATCCAATCTGCTAGAATGCAAAACAAGACCATAAAACCATAATTTCATGACAAAAAGTGAGCATGACTTCAAATGACTTTTACAGTAATGCACACTATGGGATTAGCAAAGCACGGAAAGAAAAAGGTCAGTAAGATGAAGCATCATGAATTATGTTTTCTCTCTGTTAGCTATTGTTTTCCTCTTCAGAGTTGTGTCGTCTCTCACACGCTCCCATCCTTTCCCTCTTTCTCCTCCCTCACTTGCTGTCCCTGGGTGGGATGAGTCATCGAAGGGAGAGAAGAAAGGAAAGGAAGTATATTAGCACATACTATATATGTGTGTGTGTGTGTTGTCATTCCTCTTGAGGTACTGTGCCCTTCACACTCCTCAGCTTCATGTCAACCTTGCTGTTCAGGTGCAAACTCCAAAGGTATGCAAACACATACACACAGCTTTACTCTGATGTTTGCGCACAGTGTGCCATGGTAAACAATAAAAATTTAATCTTTTCTATGTGAAAATATGTGTGATTTCAATCTGAATACTCTGCTAACTATTCCCACAAAACTTATCCTTCAAAGGTAGGCACTACACTCACATAAAAAACTGTTTTGTCACTTTTTTGTGTTAGGTTTACAAAGATTATAGCATGATTGTTGCCTTATCTGAGGAATTTGGAGGTACCCAGTTGAATTTTCTCTGTTCAATACAAATTTAATAACTAAAAATGCACATTTGTTTATCAGTTTACTTATATACCAAATATTTTTGTTGAATATTTTATGCAAAACCTTTCATAATCAAATTTTTTAGTTGTGTCCATGTCTGACTGCAGACATAGATCTAGTATTAGGCCAAAAGTGTTCTGAAGGTATCCAGAGATATTTAGGACTATGGTTATGGTTATGGTAAGTGAAGAACCCATATGAGCAGGGGGCTCATTTTTTGAACTAAAACAAGGGTTTGAATCTCTGAAATGTTGAGATGATGCTCAGAGATTAAGGCTTTCAATCAACATTTTTGTTGTTTTTTAGAATTTGTGAACATTTAACAATTTGAAATGCTGGAAAAACAATATCTCAGCCTTCTTTGCCCAAGCCCACTACAGATTTGTGCACTAAATATGTGCTTGTTTACTTACTTTTACAGTATTACGTACACAGTCGTCACACAAAACCAAAAATAGCAATGATTATTGTAAACCAAGAACAAGCTTATGTCACTCTATAAAAGGTCACAAAGTGGTTCAGTCCCACATCAAGTCTTTGTAACAAACAACATACCCTAAACAGAGCCACAGCTGGACATAATTATGTGGTTCAATACCAAACAAAAAATATTTTTACTAAGTTAACAACATCCAAAAGTGATCAAACAAAAAGTCTTCCTATCATCATATCGCGTGTCAAATTCAAGACCCTCAGGCCACATGTGGCCCTCCGTGGCATTTTATGTGGCCTGTGAGAGCTTCAAAGATTAATGTCTTAAAATCCTGTATGCTGCTTTAAATCCAGACATGACCATAATCTACATCTCATAATGCATGTGGATAATTTTATCCTAAAAGGATGACTTCCCACCACCAGATGGAGGTGCAAAAATAGCAGTTTCTCCATTTTGTGGCAGTCATGTTGTACTGGGAAGTGGGAATATCCCACCAACAAATCCTAATTTTAAACTTGAACATCCCTTCTTTGTGGGAATACCCTGTTGTAAAGTTAGAGAGTTCAGAATTCAAGACGGCAGATACTCACCACAACTTAATGTTACCAGTGCCAGCCCTAGGGGTAAGCTGGACGGTAGCAAGTGGCAAACATATGCTGTGTTGAAGGTTGTCCAAGCTGGTTGTCACACTTGTCGTGGTTTGAGCGTTCTTGTTGACCTTCATACTGTTGTAACATTCTCTTCTTGTGTGGTTGTTTTAGGCACATTGTCACAAACTTGAACATCTGGTACATTATTTTCCATTTTCATAATCCTCAACAGGAACAGTTTTACTCACGTTGTCCAATGTATCACTTGTGTCTTGTATGATTATCTCTTTAGCTGGTATTGTAACAATAGTGTGGTGCTAAATCTGAAACAACAGCGGGATTGGTACTTTTGGACAATGTAGTTCAACTTTTAGATGGTTGAAAACTGTGTCTCACAGGTTGAAATTCAAGAGCTGCAACTCTGAGTTCAGGTTGTGACTGAGGTTGAGGTCTTGGTCTCAGATACACAGATACATGTTGCCAGTAATATTTGTGTTCCATCTCTTCATCAAACTGTTCCTACTCTTGTATGGGGGCCCATGGGCTATCTCGGTCACTGGCTGCTCCTCTCCAGCGACCTCTTCACGTTTCCCGAAACTTTCAGTTTTAGACAGCCTATGGCTCGGTGTCCTGCTTGATCACACACAAAACAATACTGACAAGAACTTTTGTTGTGTTGTACACAAGATTTGCATCTGCCTTATGTTTCTGCTGGTTTCTTCAAGCATTGTCTTTGAGGACAAGAGTCAACAAGTAAAGTGTTGTCAGGCGGTATGTTCATTTGGGCAAGGTGTTTAGTAAGTGAGGACACTTGAGCTATCAGTTCTCTAATAGCATCTTGTTGAGCCTGTCGTTCTTTGTCAACTTTGCTGTCTTTAGTTTTGTCACCATTGTCAAGATTTGCAACAGTCACTGTCTTAGTCTTAATAGTTGTACACAGTCTTTTCTGTCTTTGGGCTTCTTCACTAGTGGACATAGTGATTTGTTTGAGCAAAAATTCATCACTAACTTGCATGTCATCAATGTAAGGTTTTAAGTCACATATGACGTAGTTGTTTGTCTCATTTAACCCTTGATAGAGCTTATGGAGAAAAGTACCTTGAACGAGTTTCACATCATAGTTAAAACCAGTACCAACTTGTTGTGACTCAAAAATAACGCACTGTTTTTAGCCAATTAGTATTTACAAAAACTGTTGTGAACTTTCTTTGTCTGACTGTCTAGAATTAGCTAGTTCTTGAAAAAGCTCAGTACTGCTTTTGTTACAAATGTGAGAGCGAAGAAATACACTCACCGGCCACTTTATTAGGTACACCTGTCCAACTGCTCGTTAACACTTAATTTCTAATCAGCCAA
>JAUBOC010000071.1:17446927-17461197 GCA_032275365.1 Anablepsoides cearensis
CAGTTCTGAAGGCAAAAGGGGGTCCAACCCGTTACTAGCATGGTGTACCTAATAAAGTGGCCGGTGAGTGTATATTTAGCATATCAACATTTAAATCACACTTGTTGGTCAATATGTCTCCAAATGTACCAGGTTTTACATTTTAGGCACACTTCAGATTTAGTAAACCTTTCTTGTAAACCTTCATCAATTTGTTTACACAGGTTACCCATAAGAGATGTCTGATATTTGTCCACCATGGGTTGACCTCCTGGACATAAGCTGGATCCTCAACTTTAGTTGATTCAGCATCTGTAGACTTCATTAGATCAGTGATCAGGTCATTTTGAAGGAGTAGATGGGACAAGCCTTCATCTACCATGGACTTCAACTTGTCGCTTTTCAAGTAGTCGACGATTAGCTCATACAGGTCAACATCACTTAGCTCTTCAATGTTGGCTGTGGTAGTGCCATCAGAATCTTTAGATTAGATAAGGCCTTTATTGTCATTGTACAGAGCACAATGAAATTACAGTTCAGAACACCCATTCAGAGAATCTCAAGATCTCAAGTTTCACAGCAATTTTCCGTGCCAATAACTGCCCAAAATCCCAGTTTTCATGCAGTGATCAGTAGAGAGGACAATGGCTTGTAGTTGACTTGTACTCAAACTAGAAAGCTGTTTCAGGATCTTGACAATTAGCGACCACCGTGGTTCATTCATGGCCATGGACGTTGGTGGTAGATACTCCCTGAATGACGCATGTGGATGTAGCCCTCCCTGAAGTTCAGGACACCTCAGGTAGTAGCTTCACTCCAAAGCAATCCCGGACAAACCCCCAATTTTTAGTCCACAGTGGTTACTGCACCCTCTGCTGTTGTGAATGAGTACAGCAATCCTACCATTGTTAAATACATATTGGTTTTATTATACAAAAAATAGGGGGGGGGGGGGGGGCTGTTTTTTAGAACAACTTATATAGCATTTTAATTCAACCTACTACATTAAAAGTGCGTAAAGCACATGTACAAGTAGTACGTTTCAATGTTTATAAGAGGACATGTTAAATGGTTCTCTCATTAATAAAATTGTTATTTTTGGTGGGATGTGCTCAACCATAGCAATGAAATGAGGCATGTGATATTTTGGAATTTTGGTCAAAGATAAGCAAAACATCGAAGTTAATTACAAATGGCTCTTTGAGGGCCACCACGATGCTCATGTGGCCATCTGTGAAAATGAGCTTTCAATTTTGCCATAGGTCAAAATCCTCCACAAACCAGGTGAAGTCTCTGCTGAAACATTCAGGTACGTATTAAGAATGCAGAAGGTTTTCTATTACGCATGATGGACTGATGATGGTTTTGAACATACACAAAACTTCTGTAGCACAGGTATTATGAAGACTTTTATTTTCTTTTTCAGCTGCTTCCTCCCACAGGAGTTGAAACAGCAAACAAACTTGTATGTTTGACAGATACCCTTCCCAGCGCAACTGGGGCATCTTACAAGACTGTTGCACTGACCACTAAGCTACCATGGCTTCTTAGTCAAATAAAAGATTCCCCAATTAACTTTTTTATCACGATTATTTATGGCATTTGTAAACAATGATTAATTAATACCTTGCATGTTTTTGACTCTGGGCAGGGTTAGTGTTAGCTTAACAGTATCATTAGCTCTGCATTAGCATTAGCCTTAGCCCTACACTGCAATGATTTATATAAGTCACTAATCGCAGTAATTGCAAAGTGACACATATTAATTGGTGAGAATTCTTTTGATGATTAATTGCACCAAAGATTATTTCTTGCCCAGCCCTAGTTGACATCTCAGATAATTAATTTTGACATTTGAATATTAGAAAAACTTTCACATTGTCAAACAGTTCTGCAACCTGGGTCTCTCTTCCAAATGGGTTCTAGTGCTGAAGTGGAGCCAGAGTTCACTTTGGACCAGCTCATTTTTATGTCCATCACTGTAAGCCTGAGTGCTATCTCAAAACCAACTTTTTTTCTGGGCCAGTGCAAAGAATTGCTTTTATCCTAAACATTGTGTGGCTTTATAGAGACCAAAAACAAATCAAAATATTGGGAGTACCTTGTTTTAAAATACACAGTTAGTTTCAGGATCAATGTTTTATTTTTTAAACTTAGTCTCGAAATGAGTGTTCACAAACACTGACAGCTGTTTAAAGCAGCATTTGTAAAATAGACAGAGGCTTTTAGGACATCTGTTTTCAGGAATAATTACACAAATCCTGTGATCTGTAGATATAAAGTGTCTCTGCACTTTGATCCTCTACATTAGAACATTAGAGGGTGGATCAAATTTTTACCAGAGGAGTTGTATAATGTGACACATCAATGTGGTTACATGTTGGCTTTCTGGTTTTGAAAAACCAAACCAGTTCTTAATTTTATTGTTTAAGAAACCATTAGGAACCAGCTCAAATACCTGCCTGGTCTAAAGCTTGGACCCTTTTAGTGGAACAACCTATGAGAGTTACAAACATCATTACAGTACAGACCAAAAGTTTGGACACACCTTCTCAAATAGTTTTCTTTATTTTCATGACTATGAAAATTGTAGATTCACACTGAAGGCATCAAAACTACGAATTAATGCATGTGGAATTATATACTTAACAAAAAAGTGTGAAACAACTGAAAACATGTCTTATATTCTAGGTTCTTCAAAGTAAAACACTTTTGCTTTGATTACTGCTTCACACACTCTTGGCATTCTCTTGATGAGCTTCAAGTCACCTGAAATGGTTTTCACTTTACAGGTGTGCCCTGTCAGGTGTAATATGTGGGATTTCTTACCTTATAAATGGGATTGGGACCATCAGTTGTGTTGTGCAGAAGGTGGATACAGTACACAGTAAATGGTAAATGGACTGTACTTTTATAGTGCCTTTCTACCCAACCAGGGCACTCAAAGAGCTTTACACTACAATCTGTGCACTCATTTACCCATTCACACAGCACTCTACTAGATCTCCTACAAAGCTAATGTGTACAATCATCTGTGGAGACTAACCAATGCCAATCACATTCATACACTGATGGGACACACATCATTGGGGTGAAGTATCTTGCCCAAGGAGACAACTGAAACAGCTAGAATGGGGGGTCAAACCGATGTCATATTTAAATAATGCTTTGTACTATGAACACATTTCCAATAACTTAAATACTTTAATGTTTTTATTATTCAAAATCACTGAATTTCCTCATTTCCTCTTCTAAAGGACAAGATGGACTAGGGGAGGCTCATCAAGCTCCGCCTCCAGATTGCGCAATCCTTTCAACCTTGCTCTGTCTCCAGTTGGATTGTGCAATCCCTCCTGTATGTTATGTAGTGGCATTAGAAAATGTCTCAATATGTCGCCAATAAAATGTTTCTGACTTTTTTATATATACACCTGACATTCCACAGTTTAGCTGATGTTTATTATATAAATGCCTCACCTTCCATGAACCTCACCGCATGTCTCTGTTTTTAATAAATATGATCTTTAAAGATGAGTGCGTTTTTATTATATTTTATATACCCTCGGTAGATATTCTAACTCCAAACCAAGTCCCTTTGGTCATTTGTGACTTTTGATCTTTACAATGCCACCTGTTCTGTATGGATCATATCTTTAGCCCTATTCCATGGGAGTGCCTTTAAGCTGTTCTCATCGATTCATTCATAGTCAAATGTGTCTCCATTTCAGTTCCAACAGCGTTTTTGGCTCCACCCCAGTGATGGTTGTCAAGCCGAGTATTGCTCACATGGGATATTGAAGTTAGCAAACTGCTGCTTGTGGTGAGCCAAGATGGAACCTGCAAACTCCTCCTTTAGAGAGGTGCAGACATTTACTACATCTGTTAGGATATAAAATATAAAAATATATATCTGTGCATGCGGGTTGAGCTGGAAAGAGCAGTCTGAAATGAGCAGGTATACTAGGAGATTTCAGACAAACGGGCCAACCCACAGTTACAAGAGCACTTAGAAACAGTGCCACTACAAGTTAAAAAACAACTCAGACTACTGGACATTGATCCACAAGCCATAAGGAACAAACTGCCATGGAGACTCACATACACTGAACCGAACAAACATGAACAGGTTAGAGTAAGACTTGGCTTAGTCACAGTGAATCTGAAGCAGGACTGGCCACTCTGGCCCCATGCCTACAATCACAACTGTAACTGGAGAAATTGCATTTCCTGCGAAAATGCTAGTGTGAATGCCTGTTGTTGAAAACTTTAGCTGAAAGCTGCTGAAATGAAACTGAAATTGAGCTGAACATGTTTAATAGCAAAAGTATTATTTTAAGTTAAACTTAAAAAGCTGGAAGAAGCAAATAAAAAAAAGCAGAAACTCAGTAAAAAAGGAGCAAAAATAAAGCTGAATTAGCATAAAAAAGCTAAAAGCTAAAATAACTGAACATAGCACAAGGCAACTGTAAGAAGCATAAATAACTCAAAAAAGCAGAAAGAAGTACAAAAATGTAAAAATTAGCAGAAGAATAATAGAAAAGGGCAGAAATATAGCTATAACAATATAAAAAAGCTAAAATTAGCAAAAAAGTAGCTAAAATTGTCACAAGGAATTTAATAAGAGCAAAACCAGAAAATATTGTGTAAGGTTCTGGAAAGATTTAGAAACATTATGAAGAAATTTAAAGATGTTGAAAAAAGCTCCATTCATTCCCAATGGGAAAAATAGCTTTGGCTACAATTGTGGAATTTTTTTGAGGCTTCAATATGTGATAGAGTTTGATCTCAGCTACCAGTACAGTAGTTTTCATGTCAATATCTTAAACATTGGCTGAGTCAAAGGCCGCTAAAACTAGCTTTGGTGGCCATCTTGGATTATTTTTGCGTCTACTATTTATAATGGAGCTAAGTGTCAGCTACCAGTATATTAACTTTTAGCTCATTACCACAAATTGGCCAAATTCAAGTAAATTTAACTATCTTTAGCTAATAACAGCTGAACATTAGCTAAAATTGCAGCAAATAGCTGAATATTGCAGAAATCAACTGTAGGAAGCATAAACATCTCAAATTAGCAGAAAAATTACAATAAAAATTGTAATTAGCAGAGAAAAGGCAGAAAGGAGAATTTTAGCTAATATAGCAGCAAAACAGCAAAAATAAGCATAAATAAACTAAAGGTAACATCCTTAAGTTGAAAGTAGCACCCAGATGGTGAAATTGTTGTAAAAAATTCAAAATTAGCGGAAGAAATCCCATACAACTTCTAAAAAGTGATCATTTGTAGTAAAACAGCTAAAACAGCCAAATTTTTCAGTAAAATGGCTAAAAAAGTAGCTAGAAACATTTTAATTAGCATTAGGATCCATAAGGAGCACATATTTTTGAATTTAGCAGAATTAAGTTGTAATGTGTATTTAGGTTAAAAAGTTAACTTTAGCTAATAACAGCTAAAAGATAGCTAAATTTGTAGCAAATAGCTGAATATAGCAGAAAGCGCCTGTAAGAAACATTCACAAAAAAAAAAAGCATTGGAATAGTAGAAAAAATTATCTCTACAGTTAAAATAGCAGAAAACAGCTAAAATTAGCAAATCAGCTGAGTAAACATAGTAGCCAGAAATTAAAATTAGCACCAACATGGTGAAATGGTTGTAAAAAATAAAAATTTAGCAGAAAAGAAGCTTAAAAACTACTAAAGTATGGTCATTTATAGTAAAATATCTAAAACAGCCAAAGTTTTCATTAAAAACGGCCAAAAAGTAGCTGGAAACATTTTAATTAGCATAAGGAGCACAAGTTTGCTGAATTTAGCAGAATTAAGTTGTAATAGCTACAAAAAATAAGTATTTAGCTTAAAAAAGCTAACTTTAGCTAATACTAGCTGAACATTAGCTAAAGGTGCAGTAATTAGCTGATCTTAGCAAAAAACATCTGTAAGAAGCTTAAATAACCCAAAGTAGCAGAAAAAGCACAAAAAAGTAGAAAAAAGCTGAAGAATAGCAGAAGTAAACAGAATTTTAGTTGAAATAGCAGATAAAAGCTAAAATTTGCACATGGAAGTAAAAAAAGAGCATAACTATAACAAATTGTGTAAGGTTTTGTTGAAAATAGCTCCATTCGCTTTCAATGGCAAAAAAATGGCTAAAAAAGTGAAATAGCTGAAAAAAGTTTATATAGCTGAAATACCAACAGCCATAGTAGGCATGACATGAAAGAGCTGAACGTTTTGATATATGAATTGTTTAAGTAGCACAAAAATTGTGGAACGAGAAAGGTGCCGAAAAAGGTATGGAAGAAAAAATGATCTCAATAGTGTGAATGCTGTAGGCATTCACACTGACAAGGTCATGTAATCAACCTAGAGTGGACATGACACCTGTGGTAGTAGTGTTGTATGATCTTCTACTGTGTATCCAGACACAGTTGGAGTGAGTTGTGACAGGACAGGATAGGCATGAGGGTGCAGGAAAACTTTTTGATGATGTGGAAAATAAGAGTGGAACACGCTATCTGGTGAATGCTAAGAGAGCAGCTGTGGCTTGACTGCCTTTACAATGTTTCTAAACTTGTTGCTTACCAGCCACATTCTAATAGGATGTAGAGGTCATGGAAAATGCAGTGAGGTCATCATGTGGGGAAACCAGAAGTGTCTCATGGTGGTTTTCAAATTACACACCCTAAAACCCACATAGTAAGCAGCATTACCTCATTTTTAGAAGAGAAAATAATATCCAAAGTAGCTTGTAAGGAAGTGGTTGGCCAGGTAGAAAGACAATAAAAGAGGAAAGCTGATGATTGCATACATCAGAGTAAAACATATTATCATATTTAGCCTATACACATGATACATGCAGATGGTGCATAAAACATACATGACTGACTGTGGATGAAATTGAATGAGTCAGGAAAATATTAATAATAGAACAGTTCGGTGGATGGAAAGTGTCCTCATAGGGTTACTGTTATAATGATAAACAGCGCGTTGAGGCTGAAAACCACTGGATGTCAGAGATGATGGTCGTTTATCTTACAGACAAGTCGCACGGCACAAAGTATGAATATATGATGTATAAGGAGAAGGGTAGAAAATTGTGCAGAGTAGAAAATTGTGCGTGGCAGCTATAAGCAATAAACTCTTCGCAGGCTTGTAACAGCAGATCGGAAACATGCTGCGCTGGAATGAGAGATACCCACAGAAAAAAAGGCACGACAGAGAAGAAAAGCAGCCACTTACAACAGAGAGAAACGGAAAGTTAGTGGCATGAAAAGCTGGCATAGATGCGTGGAGAAAGGGTTGCTCAGTGCGTCACAGGGCAGCCTGGGCTCAGAGCAGCACGGCAAACTGAGAATTTTTAAACCTAATGTTAAAAATAGAGAGGATACCTGCTCCTCAGAGCCAAACTGTGAGGTATATCCAAATGAGAGGAAGCCTAATAGCTGAAGGATCTGCCTCTTGTTCCAGTTCTGGAAACTGTGGGAACTACAACAAAGCCTCCATTCTGTCAGCAAATTGCTCTTTGGGGATGATGCAAATGATTGGTCCTCTTATTTTGGTGGTCAGAGCTAAATTTCTGTAAACAACAAAGTTACATTAAATGGTGATGATATAAGTTTAACACCACCTCCAAGGAATGGATGGCTATATAGAGCTGAGGTAATTAGGAAAGTGGAGACATCTGTTGCTGACTTAAAACAGGTGAGATTGCCATGCTGACTGAGCACAAATAAGGAATGGCACAGGGAACACAAGGATTTAAATAATATGCTTTTTAATCGAGTGTTGAGTGTGGTACACACCCTGTGACCAAACATCACAGTGAGTATCTGTAGCTCTATATACAGGCCCACTGACTGATTTCAAGACTGTAGACACCTGTAATGCTAATTAGTGGACACACCTTGAGTTTGCATAACTCTTTTTCTGGTTATAGTTGGTTTATTCTATAGAATGGTTCCTGGATACTCAGGTTTATGACGGTAACTTTCCTGCTTTGTAACTACATGAGGTGTTATATGGTGCAGAGGATGTTTTGTATTAAAAGTACCATATGCAGTCAAAACTAACTCAATGATGCTCAATTAGGGATGCAAGTTATAGATTAATGAATTAATCTAAAGTGGATTGATCTTATCGATCGACTGACCCCTATTTTACACTACATGCGTTACGGCTCCGCTCCGCTCCGTACATTCTGCTGTCAGAATGTATCGATCTGTTTAGAAAGCCGATAGCAACATGTAGGATGAAGCATCTGTACACACACGATACACGTGGATTTCATTTTGAAATCAGAAGTTTCAAAAAGACGAGAGCGATACCGTTTCAACCTTAGACATCAAAAGCTTTTATATCAATGTTTTCAGCTGTGTTGGGAGTTCATCTTTCACAGAATTTTATTTTTTGCTCTGACTTCCACGTTTATCACCGGATTTATCGCGTGATCTCCTTCCTGCTCACGCCTCCTCCTCCTGTCTGTCGGACCTGAGCGGAGTGGAGGCTGTATAAATTGGGTTTCAAAGGAACGGCTGCGACCTGCGCACCGCAGCGGAGCGGAGCGGAGACTCATGTAGTGTAAATCCGGGGTGACGATTAATTGATAAGCGGACATTTTCTTAAAAACCTGACATTTCTCTTAAATCAAGAGTCTTTCTATAACATGAAGGGCTAATTTTTATAGGGTTGTCAAAATAGTGCATTAATTGAGATTAATTCATTACAGTCATATTAATCCCATTATTTAATTGCATTAAACTATTTTTTATTCTCTAACTGTACTGGTTTTGTATGCGAGTGTGTTTGAGCTGTTGATGATGAAAAACAAATGTCAGTCATCCCGGCGTGGACCTTGATTGGCTGTCGTTGTGTTTTGGCTTGTTCATACAGCCTTCATTTTTTGTTGTACATCATCGTTTCCATCTGCTACAATAATGTAATGAATTTAAATGTAAAAAACTCAAGTTAAGGGATTTTCTCAGTAATTATTAGTTTAGATTAAAAAATAGATTAGATTAATTAATTACAGATCAGAATTAATTAATCTCAATTTTTTAAATCTATCGACAGCACAAATTTTTTACACACTAAATTAAAACAAAAGTACTGTATTATTTTAACAATTCATTGTGCCATCTGTATGAGTAAACACTGACTGAATGAACAGAGAAATGTGGATTTCTAACAAATCATTAAACTTGGGCATATTTATAAAATATAACAAAACAGGAATCTGTTGAGTTGCTAGTTGGAAAAAATGTATAAAATAAGGAAAACACTTATTCCACCCTAAAGATGAAAAACTATTATTTAAACACAGTATAATATTTTAAGATAAAGATCAACTCAAAAACAAACTATAAACAAAATAAAATATCTCTAAAAGACATGAGATACAAATGAGAACTGGAACTGTGTTTGTTTACAGTCCCTCTGGTTCTATCTGGGCTGGACTGCTCAACATGATTTGACGTCAGTTACTGTTCATTTGATTGGTTCACTGGTTAGGTTACACAGATGAGAGTTAATCATTTGTACAAGTTAAACTCTACAAGAAGAAGCTAACGTTAGCCACAGTTAGCTTACCATTCTGTCATCCTGCTCTCTTTACTGCTGGATGGTTCAGTACAGCCTTTGATACTTTTACTTCAAGTTTGGTGTAGTCCATTATTAATGTTGTGTCGCAAATATAACTAAATAAGACTACAAGTTTACTTATGACGCCGCCCACATCGAGACGGCTTTTTTCGCTCAGTTCAACAGGGCCGGAGTAGAGGAGCAGCGCCCTCTGCTGGATGAAGTCAAACTACACTGAAATATGGTTTAAACGGATGTTTTTAATTAATCGAATGTAAGGAATTTTAATCTAATAAACCATTATTCAACAATTAATCGTAAGTCGATTAATTGTTTGCATCCCTATGCTCAATGTGTAAAAAATAAGGGTAATGCTGTTTCTAAGTATGATCTTCAAATAAAGTTCAGGTTAAAGGCTTATTTTTAGTGTTTTACCATCATAAAATACTGATTTTATGTTGTTTTATTAATCCTAGGAATTTAGTAAAATGGTCTTCAAATGGCTGGAAAAGACATAGTTTTGAATGGATTAAAAAACATTTCAGGTGGAGCATGCCCCCAGAACCCCTTAGGGCTGCTTCACTCCACAGCTGCTTATCAATAGTCTCTCGTTGCTATAAGCAGATGTTGGCAGGTATGAGAATTTGTTTCAAATTCAATATAAATTTACGTGCTAACTGTTTGAATTGTACAAAATTTTTATCTTGTACGTGAATGTATGTAAATTGTCAGCGAGATTTAGAAAATCCACTGGGAGCTAAGTGTCCTCAAAGGTTAGATTTTAAAATTGTCCCTGATTGGCCCGGTCATTCTTTGCCGTATCTGAGCCGAGTGTTGTGTGGGCCAGAACTGGGTCAGACAAGTTCTGCAATGAGCATTAGAATTCAAATGGTTGCAAAAGCTAATTAATCTTAGCAACCATTTAAAAGACTATAAACTTCAAGTTAGGGCACTCTACCCAATGTTTGAGATCTTGAAGGTTCTGCACAGCATCCTAACTGTTTGTAGGACTTCACTCCTCCAGACAGAGATCTCTGAGGTTGTTCCGGGATCTGTTGGATCTGTCTCGGCCCGATTACTCTACTGGCACCGAGGCCTTGGCGCTCCACAGGTTTTCCATTTCCTCTTCTAGCCCTTAGACTTTCTTCATGTTCATTTGTCTTGATGTTACAGTCCTTTGGGATTGCTACATCTATCGCCTCTGTCTTACTTTGTTGTTTGTAAACCACCATTTATTTATCTGTCTGGATCCAGAGTTCCAACAGGATCTTGGCCCTGTCACTGTCCAACATTCTCCCACTTGACCTGTATGACATCCAGTTCATACTTGGCACTGATGTGCCTTTACACTATTCTAAACACTTGGTTCTGATGTTTCCTGCCTGCATTTTACATCCTGCTATTATATTCTGGACTGTCTCACTGGCATCTTTACACAGCCTGCATTTTTAGTTCTGTCTGCTGTGGTAGACCCCAGCCTATAGCTTCTCATGGTACTTTTCATTTAAGATTAAGATCATCTTTTTATTTGCTTTAATCACTTAACACATTTAAATGGTTCTTCTTTCTGTATTACTTTGTATTCCAGGTGCATAAATCACTGCCCAACCACGAAAAACACTCCAGGAATTAGCTAAGATCCTCTGATGCCGCCTTACACCCTCAGTTTTTTCTTCTGATGCCTGTTTATTCCATGCAGTGTCAATGTTTCCTGTGCAGCTGTGGCTGTTGGAGGCAAATCAGTCCAAAAACTTGATAGCGTCTGATCTGACTGGACTGCCGCAGAGCTGTCCAAAGAGACGGATAAAGAAGACAGAAAAGGAGACGGACACTTGAGCTTTCAGTGCTGCTCTTTCAGACAACTGAAGTGGGGTATATGTGAGACACTTGGCGTTCATACGCAGGGACAGGTCTGCATCTGTGTGCTCTTGCCAAATGTGCAGTGGAGTTAAAGCAGAGCCTACAGCAAGCCATTTCTGCCAAGCTCACCATCCAGGAATAAAAAAACAAACTAAACAAACAACAAAAAGATATAGTAAAACAGTAACAATAAACCACCCTAACAATAAACCGAGCATCCATTGTGCACGTTAACGACCGGAGACATCAGCTAATGTGCACCAAAGCATGCCTTATTTTAAACTCTTATTTCACACGCGCACACAGGGGGCTGCGTGCCAAACACACGCAGACGCATGCAAAGCAACAAGCAGCGTGCAGCCTTTCAAAGTGCTGTACTGTCATTTCCATAAATACTCCTAAAAGGTGCAGCCAGAACCATGGAAGGGTGCGATTGCCTCTCGGCTAGAAACCCACGGAAAAGCTCTTTTCTCTTTCAAGAGTCTGTAGAAGAGGATGACCCACTTAATCGAACAAATTCAAGTGTCTGCGCATGTGTCTGTGTGTGTGTGTGTGTGTGTGTGTGTGTGTGTGTGCGTGTGTGTGCGTGCGTGCGTGTGTGTGTGTGTGTGCGTGCGTGTGTGTGTGTGTGTGTAAAAAAGCATCAGTGCTCGGAGACAAACAATAAACAAAACCAATGAGCTTATAGTATTGCACAGACATGGCACGATGACTGTCCGGGAAGTGATGTGTGTGTGTGTGTGTACTTGTTTTGACTACAGAGTGAGGACCATCTGCACCATAGTTACTATCAAACTGAGGTCTCTTCAATGTCCTCACTTTGTTTGCAGCTCTGCTGTGCTTTACTAGTTAGGTTTAGAGGTATGATGTGAATTAAGTTTTGAATCAGGTTAGAGTTAACTACAGACCAGTAATGGTTAACTTTAGAGAAAATGTCTGTGTTAGGCATAAATACAGTTACAAAAAGGAATGGAAATCAATACAATGTCCTCAGTTTGATGCAAATACAAGAATGTGTGTGTGTGGACGGGTTTTTCCTACAACGTTGGGGAATTTTTTTACCAAAAAAGTAGGGGTGCACGATAGTTATCTGGCCGATAATCGGCCTGATATCAGGAAATTATCACGTCATAAAATTGAGAAATTGTTTTGTATGATAAACTTTAAGAAATGTTTGTTTGCCAAGAGTTTATTTCAAATTTATAGACAATTTATAAATTGCAGAACAATACAAAATGAAAAAAGGTAAAATATATAAAAACAAGTTAATTAGTATTATTAGAAAGAGTAAAATAGATTATTACAATAAGATATTAAATGAGAATAAGAATAACATTAAAGGAACATGGAATATATTAAATAGTATTATTAGAAACAAATCAACCAAAGCTAATTATCCAGATTTTTTTTTTACAGATAATAGCATGCCTATTTCAAATACGAATGAGGTGGTAAATAAATTTAATAATTTTTTTGTTAACGTGGGTCCAAGCCTGGCTAAGGAAATAAAAAATACACCTTCTAAGCAGAATAGAGTAGGTGATGACTGTGGACCTAAAAATCTAAATTCAATCTTTCTGAAACCAGTAGAAGAAAGAGAGATTATTGAAATGGCTAATAAATGCAATAATAAATTCTCAACAGACGGCGATAATATTGATATGATTTTAGTAAAAAAGGTAATAGAAGGAATTGTGACTCCTTTAACATATTTATGTAATCTGTCTTTCAGAACAGGTACATTCCCTGAGAAAATGAAAATAGCTAAAGTTATTCCTTTACATAAAACAAGTGATTCATGATTTTACTAATTATAGGCCAGTTTCCTTACTTTCACAATTCTCTAAGATACTGGAAAATTGTTTGTTGCAAGGCTTGAAAATTTCTATTAAAAAAACAATATTTTAATGGAAAGTCAGTATGGCTTTAAATCAGCCAGATCAACATCACTGGCAATGATAGTGTTAGTGGAACATATAACGGAATACATACAAAATAGAAAATTTGCAGTGGGAATTTTTATTAACCTTAAAAAGGCATTTGATACAACTGATCATAAATTACTAATATATAAAATGGAAAGATATGGAGTGAGAGGAGCAGCAAATAACTGGCTAAAAAGTTATCTTGATAATAGACAGCAATATGTACAAATTGGTCAGTTTAAATCTTCATGCTTGAATATAACATGTGGTGTTCCACAAGGCTCAGTTCTGGGTCCTAAATTGTTTATAATGTATATTAATGATATGTTTAGAGTGACAAAGATATTACATTTTGTTGTATTTGCAGATGATACAACTATTTTTTGTTCAGGGGATGATCTTCAGTGGGCAATGGAACATTTTACAGAAGCTCCTTGTAAGTCTGTGTGATGAAGACCAGGGGTCCATCACTTATGAAATAGGATTATTGGTATTATGTGTAATTAATTTACAGATAAAAATGTTTGTTTCATTTCTTTATTTTGGTTGGGTTCAGACATCTCCTGGGACATTCTTTGGAGCAGAGGGACTGGCCATCCTTCCTGTATGAACAGAATGTAGTGGAAATGACAATTAATTTCTTAAACGTCATGTTTGTTTAATTTGTGAGTTCAGTAAGAACAAACACTTACTTTTCTTACTCCCTATCAAACATTGAGCCTCCGCCGGTCAAAGTAGCTGTGTTTCCATTGACCATGAAAATGTGCAAATTAGAATTTCGAAAATAAATTTGCTTAATGGAAACGCGTCAATTTCGAATAAACTTCCATTTTTTGACAAAATGTTTTTGCGCTAGGATGAGGTGGTTTTTCAGCCGTATCGAAATTAGTGTATTTCACAAAACTGCAATGGAAACACTTTTTTCGCATCACG
>JAUBOC010000071.1:17484162-17496780 GCA_032275365.1 Anablepsoides cearensis
GTCCCCGAGGGACACGGTCGAACGCCTTCTCCAAGTCCACAAAACACATGTAGACTGGTTGGGCGAACTCCCATGCAGCCTCCAGGACCCTGCTGAGGGTGTAGAGCTGGTCCGCTGTTCCACGACCAGGATGAAAACCTGAAGATGTTATTATATGTTTAATGTTTACCTAAGGTGTGATGTCACACTTAGTTTGACATGATCAGTGTTTTTTCAGTGTTTAGTTTAGTTTTGAGGTTTCCGAATACGTTTATTTTTCATGATGTTCACTTCATATTTTTTCTGTGTATTCACACAGTGTATTCTGTGTTTATTAGTTTCCAAATAACCTCTTTCTCCACAGTTGGGCCTGGTCCCAATACTCGCACTACACCCTACGCTCCTCTATGCAGTGTGTACTCAGTCGAAGTGCACATAAGGGTTTGAGTGTGCAAGGTTATAAGCGTCCAGCAATTGGAGAATTGGGACAGTATGGGTTACGTCATCGACTTGCGCCAGCACGGTTTTGGCATTTGCACTGCTAAAAATGATAGCTGAACTACAACAAGTAATATTTTTTTAGGAGAAGACGGCAGATGAACCAAAGGTAGATTATACACTATAAGCCTTCTTCTATAAGTTATTTGATTTTTTTAGGCGGTTGTCAGATTTAAATGCAATACCTCCACCACTAGACTGGAAGGTGCTCAGTGGACATTGCCATATTTCTGCCTTTTAATTCAAAAACGTCACATACAGTGATGAATTGTAGGTAATACACTTTGCCAAAATCTGCTTGGATGCAAGCTTAGCTGAAGTGTGGATCGATGGTGCAAAGGGGGGTGGGGCGAAGGACCACTCCAGAGAATTAGGACACACTACGCATCAAACCCTTCAGCAGGAACGCACATTTACAGTACACATGGTTGGAAGTGTGAGTATTGCGACCGGCTACTGTCTGCTCCTCAGTCCTGTCACGCTCACTTACACCTGTTCTCCATTCCCATTAGTCCAAGCTGCTGCCACCTCCCTCATTCACCACGGCTGTTTATTTATTTTTCTTCTGTGCTCACTATTCTTCAGTCGAGCATTGTTGTGCTTTACGCCACATCTGGCTCCCCTAGTGATTTCTCCTTCATGTTTTCTTGAGTAGTTTTTTGCTGCCATGTCAGCATTTTGTTGTAATAAATAAATTCAAGTTTTGTTGTATTTGAGCTTCTTGTCTGCAAACCTGGATCCAACCTATTAAAGCTGTGAAATAACTTTTTAAGCTGTTTACAATTAACCAAATTTTACAAACCGTTACATGTCTGCCAAACAGATTGTGTTTGTTCCCCTCTTGTTTGTTTCTCCTCAGGTTCAGAATGCAAGCTGGTGCCAATTTAGAATTTTAGGCTCTGATTGGATGAGACAGCCAGTTCGGATGTTATCAGTCCATTAAATGGACGTTATTAGCGGTTATCAGTCCCATAGAATGGCTTCAGACTGTCCCGACAGTGCCCCCTAGTGGGTTACCAGTGCCATATTCTTCCGGTCTACTATAAAGTAGACCGGAAGAATATGGCCTAGCCATTATATATTCCAAATGAGCCCATGTCATTTTCTCTAAAATTAACCTTAGTGACTTTATGCCTCATATTAACCAGATTGCATAAAAATTTTTATTTTCCTTTAATGAAAGGTTGGTAGTGGGAGTTAGAGGACCAGGTAAGTTTGGGGTAACCTGTAATTTTCCACACGTTGGTTAATTTCTGTTAGACACATTAGGTAAGTACGTTGGTGCCACTCTTGTAATGTTTTTGGGGAGCCTTTCTGTTATGGTATTTTATTTCATGATTTCCCATTGTGACTAGGTATCAGTTAGGGACTGTTTTGCTTTACTTGTTTCTTTGATTTGGCACAACCTAACAGTCACTTTCTCTCCCACATTTTGTGCAGCCTTTTGAGACGTTTTTGGAGAATAACACAAAATAAAACCTTTTTTTCCACTTTTACAAAGACTCTGTCATTTTATTATGGTTGTCGTGTCCATTTTTCACAAACTGTAATGAACAATGGTTGGTGTCAGTTTGGAACCAAGAGAACAGGCAGCAGGTGACAGACAGACAGGTTTAAATGTTTATCAAATGAAAATTGAACCCCAGGAATGAGACAGGATTATGAGGATCTGACAAAGAATGAACAAAACCCAGGGACATTTAAAGACTGTTCAGTGAGTAAATGCAGCTGGGGTGATTATGGATGGTTAACAGGTGTGTTCAATGGGCAACACAAAAAAGCAGAGAGTTATTGGCATGAAACAAACACAAGAGAATGTAACAGAACTACAAATGAGGAAGAAACAGAAACACTGGAAGACAAAACACAGAGGATCACTGAAAACATTGATACGTTAAATGAAAAACTGGGATTTTCTTCAAACCAGAAAAGGAAAATCAAAACCCCAAACTGTGACACAAACTATTTTAACTCCTATAAATGTTACCCTACTTATTCAGTTTATACAGATTATGCATCCAGATTCACATTGTCTAAAGTTTCTCTTCAAAACTAGAAGAGGAGATTCTTTTTAACTTGTGAAATGTACATAAAACAATGTAATATAGAAATTAAAATACATAGGGACCAGACACGCCTGCATATATTATTTTAGGTATTTTTAAAATACAAACCTGAAGTTTTGGTTCAGGGATTTTTGTTTGAGGCTTACTTTCTACACTGTTTTTTTAGGCTTGACTGTTTTATTAAGTTCTTTGTCTGGGAGTCAGAAACACAGGTGTGGGGTTCCCACGGTGTCACTAATGAGCCACTTGCAGTTTGTGATAACTTGTTTGAAATTAAACAACACCATGCTTCGCTGCCTCCCGTATCACGTAGAAGTTCTCTCTAGTGTTGGTGCTTCTAGTTCCCTCAGCGTAAAATACTTTTGAAAAAAAAAAGTGAAACAGCTCTAACAGGCTGCACATTCTCAAAGGTAGGTATATAAATATTTGCAGGCCAGGTGATTAGTGACAGCTGAGACCCCCTGCTGGTCCTCAGTTTTGGGTCCAGTGAATACAAAGCTTAATCGGTTCCTTTTTTTAACTTGTCCACTAAGTAGTGACAGAGTCTGCTCTTATATCACAATAAAAAGCCATTATTCTGCTCTGCACTCTCTTTGCTCTTTGGTAGTTGTTTCCCATCTCATTCACACACCAGATCCCCCCCACACATCTCCTTGTCCCCTCGTCTTCCTTCCCGTCTTTGCATGCTGATGTTATCTGATAGCGTGGCATGGTGTGAGGGCAGCGCCGAGGATCTTCAGCCAGCCGTGCGCGGCTGTTTTACCCCGTGCGGCGGCGCACAGCACAGGCAGCAGTGATATAATTAGAATGGAAATTACAGAAAGTTACAGGCGAGCTAAATCCCCCCTCGCGCATCGCGTGGCTAAAAATGTCCCGGGCAACGCCAGTGGATGTATCACCATAGCAACAGCCTTCTTCTGCACTCTATTTTCAGACGGGGGGAAAAAAAAACGGGAGAAGCATTCAGACTGCGAGGCGATGGGAGAAATGCAAACACTGCCCTTTTTTTTCCCCCTGTAGAAATTGATACATTATTCAAGTAAGGAAAACATCTCGGAGTGAGCGCTGGAGGATGGGAGACGGACAGGCATGTGTTCTCCTGTCAGGGCTGAAAGCGAAGCGTGTTGAGGGGCATTAGTGTGACGGTCATACAAGGACAATGGGCTGCTGTTGGGTTGACTTACACGTCTCAGCAGAGGTCAATGCTGAAATCCACACCGGCAGCCCAAGACGTTTCCATCAGTGCAGCAACGTGACGCGGCTTCCTCGGCGCTGCTGCACCGGATTCTCTTTAAACCAATCACACTTCAAATGCACAGAGGGGGAACTGCTGAAGTGACTCATCGTACGGAGGAAAGGATGTAATTTGGGATTCAAAGAAAAGTGTTCAAGTTCGGCAGTGTGTCACGAGATAGCAGCAAAATGGTTCTGAAAATCGAATTATCAAATTATTTGCAAAAAAATTAACGTCCTGTTATCAGAAATTTGGACAAATGTTTGTCCATTATGCTTTTATTTTTTCATCCATGTTCCTAAAATACACTGAAACATGCATCTGTGTGCTATGATGACATGATATTGGTGAAATTCACAAAACAAATAAGAATTCCTTACAAACAATGAAGATTTTTTGGTAAAAGGAGTCAGAAAATACAGTTTTTTCTGTAGTTCAGTCTGCACAGTGGAAATCTGGCCACAGAAAGTTAGACTTTACATGACCACGCTGACATTTTGATGTGTATTTTTTAGCAAATTCTTTACTAGATCAAATTTGAATACTTACAAATTACAATGAATTCAACCCAGTCGATGTCAAAACTTTAAAAAGCCTTAGCAAATTCCAGTTTTCAGCTGGTCACAAGATGCACCCACAAAGACTGTCTCACAGGTTCATATCAAATTGTCAGACCAAAATAATATGTCCTCCTTGGGAATGAAAGCTTGGGAGGAAGGTTTATCCGTGCCAAGCACCAAACCTAATTGGATAAAAAGTTGGCGTAATGTTAGGGTTTTTAAAAGTCCTAAGCACCTGTAGCTGCATTTCCATTGACCATGAAAATGTGCAAATTAGAATTTTGAAAATAAATTTGCTCAATGGAAACACGACAATTTCGAAAAAACTTACATTTTTCGACAAAATGTTTTTGCACTAGGATGAGGTGGTTTTTCAGCCGTATCGAAATTTGTGTATTTCGCAAAACTGCAATGGAAACACTTTTTTCGCATCACGGGAGTCCCGTGATCAAGAACCGGCTGTTTCTACTGGCGAAAAAGACTACAACAGTAAGTAGAAGTAGTAGTAAATTCACCGAAGTTGTAAAAGAAAGTAGTAAACTCATTGACTACAATTTCCCAAAAACGTCACACACGTATCCGCTCCCAAGTATAAGAGGCTTGTTGCTCGAAAACCTCGATAAGACGCCAACGTTGATCGCTATTGTCTTGTTAGCAATATGATTGATTATTTACATCCATTGTAATGACTTATCGCGAGAACAAGCGTATTCACGTGTGACTTTAATAGCATTTCTTACTTAATGGAAACACTGCAATTGCGAAACTGTGTTTTTTTTTTACATTAACAGAATATCGACAAAGTTTTGCACACATTTGTAATGGAAACGCAGCTGTTGTACACATGAATTGTTGGCAGACCATATTTGGCATATTGGGCACAAAATAGGTGCTGAATTAGACCCCCATTGCTCAGTCTCCTCCCTGGGGTCTCTGGATTCTTTCATGTTGTTTGGCAATGTCCAAGGGTTTAGGATCACTGGGTTAAAGTAATTTGTTGTCTTGCTGGGTTAACTGGAGTTTCTCTCCCTTTGGACCCTGCTGCACATTTTTTAAATGATGATTCACGACTTAGACCAAATAGACCCAGGTGAGTTGAGCCCTTGTTGGAGAATGGCAGGTGTGGACCAAGAGGCTGGCTGAGGAGATGTTTTGCTCATGGTTATGGTGTTGGTTATAGGGAGCTTTTCCAAGAGTTGAGTACAAGATGACCAGGAGAAGCGTCCACCAAACTGGAACGAGGAGCTGACCCAGGGGAGTGAGGACTGCATCCACAGAGAAAGCAAGAATTAGTTATCTGTAGGACATTTTTACGAGATTCAAGAGCCAGACAAGGCAAAGACCAGTGAAGTGTTGAGACTCCAACCAGTTCAGAAAAAGAAGATCCTCGTCAGGAGCACCGCCCCAACACAGAAATGCAAAGAGATGGTTAATGACAGCCAAAACCACAGAGCCCCCACATTTTATTTTCACACACAAGTCTTCTACAATGTATTAAAACATTGCTCACATTTTTCACCCTGACTGACCTCATTCAAAACCTCATGGACTTCCATTGTAACTGAGATGGGAATTTCCTCTTTTTAGCGTAATTTTTTTCCAACATAAAACACTGAAGACATATAAAAATAGAAACTCTGATGCTTCTCTCACTTGCAGACCAGGATTTTCGTAAATACGACTTAGATTTTTATCCACTGCAACTTTATTTCTGCTCTTTTTCACTGTCGGCTATTCTTTTTAAAAGTGCTGCCGGGGAGTGAGAGGCACAGGTGTGTGGTTATGCTGACCCTAATTTATCTTAGTTTTCTTTACACTTCGTATGCAGTTTATACTTTAACATTTTGTCAACTTAGGATATGACAGACGTAAATGCCACCTTTTTTTTATAAAAGAATATTGATGTTTTGTGCATTACCTGCTCAGGTTTTCTGCAAAATTTGTTCTGACATATTCTAGTTGCAATTTATTGTTTAGCAGTCAATACAAAAGATTCACATTTCTCTTAGTCCTTCTATTTGTTAGTATAATCAAGTGTTTAAAAAAGCTATACTTTGTCTTTTTCTTTCTCATGCACACATACGTGCACCAACCTGTGTCCATCTGTTGGGCTTCTAATGTTTCTCTCACCCCCCTGGGAGTCTGATTGAGCCGGCTGGGAGGCATGGATCTTTCTCTATTGATCCGCCTGCTGAATCACTTATCCCTTTTCCAATGGCCCTCATCACCACTCTCAGGTTTTAGCACTCTCTGCATGCACAGATTTCCCTGCTTATACGAACGAGACCCAAGGTTTGGGATAGAATACTTCAGAGGAAGAAAGAAAATAGCAGCCAGGACTGAAAATGACCCACTAACGGCAATTTATTTGCAGTTTCTTTGAGAAGAAACATGCTAATTACACTGATCGGATAACAAATACTTTGAGGAACAAAAGGCAACGACTAAGATATACACAGTTTTCAGTAGCGATCAATACTTTTGACTGAAGAAATTAGGTCATTGTTATATGAAGCTTTTTGCTTGATCAGAGAAACTGACTGGTAATGCAGAAGTCTGTTTCTAGAAGTTCCTCCAGAGTTTATTATTATTCATATAATAATAACTAAGATGTTTTCTATTAAACAATGTTGACTGATATTCTCCAAAAAGAAACATAGTGAACAACATGACTCACAGTTAAGATTTTCTATGTGGGTGAGTCCAAAATAAGATCCAGGGTGACATAATGGAATGATACTATGTAAAAGTATGCATACTGAGCCTATGCCTGTTGCATGTCTGAATGCTGCATTACTTTACACAAACCTCGTCTTACCCATCAGCAGTGTCTAATTCAGCTGGAAGATGGAATCCACACTGCAGACACAAAAAACAAAAACCTATTTTTAAATTAAAAGCCAAAGCAAAAAGGCAGACGTGGCAGCAAAACTAGCATGAGGAAGTGACCGGAAAACCAGAGGCATTAAACAACAATCCAGAACTGATAAAAGTGGAGAGAGACAGACTTTAAGTTGAGTAGAGAAACCTTTGCTGAATGCAAAAAACAGGAACAGGTATCAGTGGGCGGGGCAAGCAGGCATTGATCCGGTAAAAACACAAGTAAGAGAACATTTAAAACATAATAACTATAAAAGGATAAAATCTAAAAATAAACTCAAGGAACTACTAAATAAGTAAATGAAAATCACAGATCCTGACAAACGTGTATTTATCTTTTCTTCTGTTGGTGGTGACCCTTAGCAAAAAGTAGTATATACCAGGGTCAAAGACAGGTGGAAATGTTTTTTCCCCCTCGGGGTGACCCCTACATATGCAAGTATCGATCAAGTATACTAAGTTTGAACTAAAAACAAAAGAGTATACTTCCAGTTTACTTTTTATGTACGTATCTGAGATATACTTAACCAAGTTTATCTTACACTGTACTTGGTTTGTACTAAAAGTATACTAAAAGTTGAAGTATACTTAGTCTATGCTAATATTAAAATTTTTGGCCAAGATAAACTTTAATATCACACTAACAGTAAATTTTCACACAGACTGGTTTATTTGTAGTATATTTCTAGATTAAACTAAAAAAAGTATACTTAAAAAATACTTCAGTGTACTTTTGAGTATACTTTCATAAACTTATTGTGGGACAATTGTCCTAGAAGTATATTTGTTAGTAAACTACTAGTATACTTAAGGAAATACATTTTTAAATACTTCAGTATGACATGTACTTAAATATACTTGTTTTTGGTGAGTTTATAAACTTAAAAATACATTATAACAGTATACTTAAAGTATACTTCCTTTTGAACCAAAAAAGTTCCAGTTTGGTACGAACAAGTATTACATCAGTATACTTTCTAGTACACTACAAGTACATGGTGGTAAATTATACTTATTTAGCCTTATTAAAATTAACTTCAGGTATACTATGTTTTACTGTAGGGATGGTACAGTTAATAACTGAATTTTGAGTGGGAACAAAAAAAGGTTAAACAACCATTTAAATGTAATTTGGTCCAATGCAGACAAGTGATGTGTATGTAAAGGAGCTGGCACATCTACAGTGCAATTGTCTGAGTATACTGATGTCACATTAGTCTAATAACCAGTGGGTATATATGAGCATCTACACTTGTATCATGAGAGCTCTTGTTATTTACAAGACAACACTAAGCAGTTCACTGTCTCATGTGAAGTCTGTCATTTCCACCAGAGCAAAACGACAGAGAGTTTTTGGATTGGTGTTGTGGCCTGATGCAAAAATCTTGGTTCTGTATTATCACAGATGACCATCGTGGGACACTGAGGGGAGAAGACCAGTACTGCAAATGTTCTATAAAAGACACATTGGCATTAGTCCTCATGGGTTTACCATCAAATCATCTGTGGTAGTGAGGCCAGTCAGGCTTCCTTCAATCTGTCCTTCCCTCAATCAAACATGTGTGAGGTCCTGAAAACTTCAACCCAATTACAGTATGCTGGACCAACTTAAAGAAGGACAAGATACAACAGCTGGATGACTGTTCCTCAACCAATGGTCTCGTGTTTAGTGGCTTCACAAGGATAAGCTCATCGTTTGTCATTGGAGTAATCAGACCTTTTATATGCAGATTCATTTAGTTTTTACTGCTTCTGTGTCACTTTAATTTTTTTTTGTTTTGTCAGTGAGTGCATCAAGGCAAAGAAATTACATCAAATCCTTGCTCTTTCTGGCTTGTAAATTCAGCAAACAGCCAGCTGTGACTGGTTACAGGCTATTCAGCAGAGGACTGTGGTGGTGAAAAACACAATAAACAAACTTTTAAAGTGATGTGGTTTCGGGAGAGCTTTTATACTTTCAGCACCTAGCAAGTACTAAAAGAGGGCTGTGTCTCGTACCTGCTGGGAATACTCAAAAACATGTTCCTGCCATTGAAAACAAGCCTGAAAAGAGCCCAACACTGCAAAGACAGGTCCCCAGTGGTCAGCCAGCTTTTTGCAGTGTCAACCACATGCCTTGGGGCTGATACAGATGCTTTCACTCTCCAAACTTCTGTCCAGAAAGGAAGCAAGTCAGTACAAGCATCCCCCCCCAAAAGCCCGCCTCCCTTCCTGTTCTTGACTGTTCTTTTTTTTTTCTCCGCTTCACATTCTTCGGCTGTCGTTCCGTAGCTCAGCTCGCTGTCTCATTCCTCCTGGCAGTTTTGTTTTACTTCATTTCCACCATCAAACACGATGATCTGTCACGGCCGACACCGAGTGCGCCGACCTCCGGCGAACGCCGTCACTTTAAACAACCGCCGTTCTTCTGTTTGGACGACTTCGCGCAGACAGAGGACGCAGAAACAGGGAATAATGATGGGTAAGAAGCGCGGGGTTAAGAGTTCAAGGCACGAAGATCAAACGAGACAAAAGAAGAGACGAGCAGACAAGGAGGGGGAAATTCACTCGAAACCACAATAAAATAACAACCATGTCTAGTTCACAGTAAAAATAATGGAAGGTATAAACCTTTTGTAGCATCTTACAAACACACACAAACTCCAACTTAGAATCGCAGCTGTCTGTAAAGATGTAGGTCAAACAAGCAGCAGCCTGGACTGTAGAGGTTGACTCAGATCAGTAATAGTAGACTCTGGCATGTAGGACTGTCATTCTGATTCAGGAGTGAGGAGCAGGACAGAAAGAACATCAAGTAAAGATAGACAAGAAGAAAATAAAAAGACAAACTCTGGAAAGTCTGCAAGACCCTTGCTTAACAGGTTAAATACACATCCTGTGCCTGTTTTACGTGCGGAGGGGTTCGGTCTCTCTCAGGAGTTGGATGTTTTGGATCCAGCACCGAGTTTTAAAAATAAAGACAGGAGCGGAAAAACGAACAACCCGTTTTTGCCAAGTCGTCTGCAGCCTCAAACCGTCTGAAGCTGCAGGCGTGTTTTCTCAGCTTATTTTTAGGAGGCAAGAAAAGGAGTTATTCATCAATTTGCACAAGCAAGAAATTACACAATATGCTTAAACAAAAGAGATACATATGGACACGGCTTTTCTTTTTTTTTTTGGGGGGGGGGGGGTACTTTGGAGGAAAACATTGGAATATACAGCAGAGCAGACTGGGGATGAAAAATATCAATATGTTGATATTAGACACATGGAAATCCATATTAATCCAAAAATCTTTGGTGAGAAATTTGTAAACTCTCTTGAAATCTCCAGCAAACACTCACAGTCTGACATATTTTATAATTCTGTTTCCATCCAGTTTGACTTTATCAAACTAAATAAATTGAGGGAAAATAAATGGATTTGAACAGTGATGCTGAATGAACCTAATGTTTGTGTTAGAGATTTTATATTCACAGTTTGAATCCTTTGAGTGGCTTTTGGTACGGCCATACGTAGGTGTTCCCTCCCAGGCACACCTGATCCTCATGTTTTCTCCCCAGGTATTTCCAGTCAGTCCCTCGTTTACATACTTTAATATTGCGAGTTTTGGCTTGTGTTTCCCAGCCAGTGTGGTGTCTCCCCATGTTCCTCGTGGTTCTTTCTGAGAAGAGTTATCGGGATGTTTTTGAGCTGTCTTGTCAGCCTTTTTTTTTAGGTAATAAGTACCGTATTTTCTAAGCGCTGGATTTTTGCCTGTTCAACTGGTCGATCTGCCTAGGCAGCACAAATGGAAATTAAAAAAATATATAAAACAATATATTTTTTAAATTTCCATTTGTGCTTTCAAAAATAACAGGCGTATTATTATATCAATCCACCAGCATAGAGTACAAGGCATGGCTATTCAACTGGCGGCCCAAGTGACCAAAGTTTGGCCCACCAACTGGTTCATTCATCTCTTAAAGCCCAAACCCCAGTTTTCCACTTTAACTCAGACAAGTTCTTTTAGTTAGACATAGACATCTTGGCTAGAAGCTGGTGAAAACCATTTCTATGAACATCCAAGACAGTTAAAACTACAAACAGTTGAAGATAAAACTATGAAAGTGAAAATAAAATTGGTTTGAAAATTTGACAAGTCAGAGATGTTAAAATTAATATGTGTTAAACAGGAGGCATAGTGGGTTATTTTTGATATAGTTTTATTATCACTACTCTTCTGTATGTTGTATACATGATTAAATACAGCAAAATAAACTATTTCAAAGGTAAAATATCTTAATACTTGCAGGGTTCCCACGAGTCCTTGAAATCCTTGAAAGTTTGTGAATTTGAATAAATGATTTCAAGGCCCTGGAAAGTTTGTGAAAATAGCCAAAAATTACACTTGTCCTTAAAAGTCCATGAAGGATTTTTGGGGATTGAAGTTCTCTATTCACACAACGGATTTTCATCATCTGTAAAAAATATAATAAAAATAAAATAAAACCTTACATTTGTTGTGGTGGATAACTCAGGATTATGGTAAACTGACGTGGCTTTCAACAAATAACGTGAGCCATAGTCATAGTTTCCCAGGACATAATTACATGTTCATGTATTGTGTATATGAATGTAGGGAATACATTTAATCCACTTTCTTTTATTGATTCTGACTCAACAACCTCCATGTTGTTCAGTTTTCATTGAATTTACATGATATTAAACCTGTTTATTGGTAACATTCTGTGGTATTGGTAGGTAATTACTGTTGCGCGTGGTTCTTGAATTTGAGGAAATTGGTACTGGGAAGTTCTTGAAAGGTCCTTGAATTTTATGTTGACCAAGGTGTGGGAACCCTGACTTGGTTTATTTACATAATGACCTTAATTGCTGGATGTTCGGCCCCTGAGCTGTTAGCCTGCATTAACTGTGGCCCCAGGAGCAATTTAGTTGAATAGCCCTGGTCCAAGTTATCTAATGATGTGTGTTTGCATCTACAGCCAAAAGCAATAAAAAAAATTCATTACATGACTACTGTCAAACCTATTTTCAAATTTTTTTCTGTCCATATTTTATAAGATTATTTTTAAACTTTGGCTCTGAGAAACTGATATCAAATAATTTCCTGTCCAAAGACTAAAGCCACATGACATTGATGGAAGTCAAAGCTGAGTTGCGAGTCAGGAAAATGAATGTAAATGGCAGCTCATCATTATTCTGGCAATAATCTCTATCATTTGTAAAGCTGAAGTGCCACAACAAAGGAAGTGATAGTTAAACTCCATTAGGTATGACAGCGCAATTGATCTGACTACGACGGATGTGTCAATGCCACACTGTGTTTTTGTCCAGCCTGTTTAAACACACACACACACACACACACACACACACACACACACACACACACACACACACACACACACACACAACCAGCTCA
>JAUBOC010000071.1:17524471-17535145 GCA_032275365.1 Anablepsoides cearensis
CAAACTTTCCAGGGCCTTGAAATAATTTTTTCAAATTCATGAACTTTCAAGGATTTCAAGGACCCGTGGGAACCCTGATCAGAGTAAACCTGATTCATAAAAACAGTAAAAGACCTTTCAGATAAATAAGAGGTGACTATAGGCACTAACAATCTATTTTTAGGCTGATGGTGCTCTTTATTTGCATGTGATTGTCTTGTTAAACCTGTTTGTCCACCATGTGGAGGCAGTGCTTATAATGCTGAGTTTACCTGAAACTCTTCTAGACGAGAGACAAAACATTAAGGAAGAAACAGTCCAGAGGACCTACTTCATTTTTTTTATTTTATTATTTTATTTTCCCCGTTTTAGGTATATTAGGATTACCCCAATTTTTTCTATTTGCTAAGTGCCAGAATAATGAAAGATAATTTTTAAGGCAATTTTTATTACTTACTTCAGGTCACTTGGGACATTTGATGTCATGTCTTTGTAAGATTAGAGCCATACCTGTGGATGTAATTTAAGGCACACCTGAAACACACTGTTTCCTTGTTTAGCATCATGGAAAAGTTGAAAGAGCTGGTGAAGATGCTGTTTGAAGCTGGTAAGAGTGTCATCAGTTCTGTATCCACATGGGCTGAAAGACAACTCTGCCAGGAAGAAGCCATTACTTCAAAAGAAACATAAAAAAAGCCAGATTAATGAGTTCAAATGCACACAGGGACAAAGACCTTAATTTCTGGAGATAAGTCCTGTGGTCTGATGAAACTAAAATTGAACTGTTTGGAGCATCGTCTGGAGGAAAATAGGGAAACCTTGCAAGCCTGAGAACACCATCCCGACTGTGAAACAAGACTTCTCCTAAAATAAGCAAGCTAAATAAATAAATAAATAAATAAATAAATAAATAAATAAATAAATAAATAAATAAAGCAGTTGACAACCAGTCATTTAAGACCCCACACCAGCAGGAGGAGCTAAACACAAAGAGCACAAAGGTTGTGTCTCAATTTATGGCCTGCATCCTCATGAGTGCGCATTTGTGGGTCACATACATCACTGCCCTGTGCAAACGGAAAAACAAAGACAGTAGAGTTTTTTTGTTTTTTTTTTACCAAGTCGGCTTATCTGGAAATTCCTCAAGGACTGAATAATTTGTTCTTAAATGTAAGTTTAGCAACTTAGCTGATGAAATTTGTGCAAACTTACATTAAGCGAAGGATAGACCGTCTCATTTCCCAGCAGTTTCATGCAGCATCCCGCACTGGGAAGGATGTGGACCACGTGGTTAGCATTCACTGCTAACTATGCTCCAGCTGGTGTGTTGGCCCTTGATTTAATGCTAGTAAGTTAGCATTAAATCAAGGGCCAACACACCACCACCTCATCACAGAGCAGCTGGACAAAACGACACGCAGGAAAGAGCAGAAGCAGTGAGGCGTATCCTCCCTCTCCTCCAAGGTGCCTCCGCTCCTCAAACCGCCCTCCTCTGAGCGAATGGCAGTACAGCAGTCATTAGGTTCAGGGAAGGGAGCAAATTTACAACAGGTGTCGTTGATGAGTTCAGTGATGAAGCCCATAACAAAACCATACTGTTCAAAACAAAACACAGCAAGATGTGGAAAGACCAAAATGAGTATTCATTTTGGTCTTTCCACATCTTGCTGTGTTTTTATTTTAGGCCATGTTTAGTCTTAACCTCTGTATAGAGGTTAAGACTAAACATGGCCTAAAATAAAAACTCTGGACTGATTTGTTCAGTCTGCAGTAAAATAAAACTCTCCCTGTGCTGCACTGTTATCTCCACCTCACATTCAGGCTTTCTCAAAGTGTAAGTAATCCAGATTTTTTTCTGAAAATTACAAATTTTTGAGGGTCACAATACAAAGATAATCAAAGAAACCTCAACCAAACTTCAGTTGTGACTTATAAAGGCTCAACGTCTTAGATTGGACAACCAACCGTCTGTGGCAACTAACCATGAAACCAGTTGTAACTGGTGTAACCTTCCACCAACCAATGAGTTTTGGTGACCAGACTAAAGCCTGTCTTGACGTCATGCTGAGAAGCTGCCAAAAGGTACATGAGTCACTCTTAGATTAGAAGAAGCAAAATTCTCTGATTTGATGAAGCAAATTTTGAACTGTGGCTACAATTATTGTTCAAAGGGAACCACATACTGAGCATCACATCATTAAAACTTCCCCTAAAGTCAGAAAATACACTTTGGAAAACTTGTTTCTTTTTTATTTTCTTAATTTGAGCATAAATAGGGCTTCGATAAAGAATATAAAAAAGTTTTTTGTTTAACCTTGGGAGTTCGGGGAAGATAAATGTGACAAAGTGTGTTCTGGTCTGAACAACTGGATGTTTTTTTTTTTTTGTATTTTAGAAAATGCACTTACAGAGCATTAAAGTAAAACTGTCAAAACTAAAACAAAAAAGGGTTGTGTGCGAGTAAAAGTGAAAATAGGATCATTTAAAATAAGAATTTTAAAGCTAAACTGTAAAATGAAACATGTTTGCTGTAGGAAACTTACCCCTCCTGCTACCCTTGGGTCAAAATGACCCTGAGGCTTTGGGGGTCACAGCTGGAGGGTCAATCTTTTCAGGTGATGTTTGTGTGTGTTCATTTGTCTGTTGTGTTAGCAAAATATCTCATGAACTAATGAAACAAATCAACAAAGAGCAGCTGTTGCTTTGAATTAACTGCATTTCCTCAGTAAACAACAATAAAAGAAGACTGAAAGCTTTATTTTGTGAAGCACTTCTTGAACTTTTCTGGCAGATTTTCTCATCTGTAAAGTTTTCATGTTCTCCAGAGTGGCTAACCTGTTTAAGTGAAGGCCTTAAAACCAGATTATACTGTTTATATGGCTACAGACCCAAATGTGAGATAAGAGTTAGAAAAAAAATAGTTCAAACATTTTGATTTTATTAGCTGAATTGACTTAAAGCAGCTGATCATAAACAGAGAGACCACTGGTTGTTTCAGCCTTGGACGAAAAAGCTTTTTTTTTCCCCCAAAAAAGCTCCCAAAGACAAATTACCCAACATTCTGAAACAAACCATTTCCTTTTTACTACAATAATCTAATCATTTAGATTACCTTTACTTTGTAGATTGAAATGTACAAAATATAGTCAATAATTGTATTATTATGTAAGACAATCTTAAAGCCATTATAGCTGTCAAAATACACATTTTTATTGATTTTGATATGATATGTTATATTTCGGGTAAATATCTACACTATTAAATGATTGTAGGGGATTAAAGAGATTTAAATTATTTAGCGTTTTTGGCGATCAATGTTTTTTTTTATTAAAATACTTTTCAAGACACCTTACCAATAAAGGCAGAAGCTAAAACAATCTGAAATTCTTGTGTTAGAGCTCAGAGTGTTTATGCTCAGCTCATCTGCATCTGATCATAGCGCCAACTTCGCTTCTCTTCCTCCTCCAAAATGACTCGACTTCTCTCCACACTCGTCCTTACATCTTTTAGTTGCTGTTAGTTTCTTTTCAGAAGAAAGAACTTTAGCTTTTTGCTTTTGACCTGTGGTGTCTGATTCTGGTGTTCTTCCTCTGATGTTGTTTGTTTTAACGAATCAGTATCTGTCCCATGGTAAGACTGTGTTTGTCACACTTTAACATTTTAGACAAATTAGCCCGACTTGTGAAAATTTTGCTATGACCAAATTCCTAATGTAGGTCACATTCTATAATAGTTATTAGTTATTAGTTAGTATAATGTATATGATTTTTATTATTCCATCTTTTGTGTGATCCTCTTCAATGTTGGACAAAATTTTCAGAAGTTGTCTAAAATGTAGGGATGCACCAATATGAAAATTTTAGCCGATACCGATATTCAGTAGTATTATTGGTATTATGGCCGATAACCAATATTATACAAACACAAAATATTTATATACATTTCCGCACAGATACACTTGTGTGTATTTTTGTTAAGAAATGACCAGAATGCTGACATGGCTCTCTGCAGTGGTCCCTGCAGCGTCACTATCACCATGATACAACAGATACATATATTTAACTCCTTTAGTACGAGTGATGCTGTAGATTTTTATATTGCATTAGTCATTATTTCCTTAGATCACACACATACACAGTATGAAAAATTCAAATGAAAAACTTTTTTAAAATTGCATGTTTTGACTTTAAAAATGAAAATTCTTGACTAAACAATGACTGTTATTCTAAAACAAGCTGTCTTGAAGTATTTTCTTAGAAATGCATTGTTTTAATTCAGCCTCATCCCTCTCAAAAGTTACCTGCAGAGACCAAAGATCAATCTTTTTCTGGAGACAGAGGAGGTCCAACCCTGGACCCTGATTATGACAGGAGTTTGCCCATGTGGGGTATAGAAGGTGACCAATTGGACCAATTGAACCATTGTAGTGGATGGTGCAATCTGACTGCAAATAATACAAAAAAAACCCCTAAACATATTCAACCAATTTGAGAGACTGAGGAGGACAGCAGGGTCTGGTCCTCACTGGCTGCTTTACCTTAATAACGGTTGGATCCATAAAAATTTTAATGAGCTGATAATCATTTAGTACATGAAATTACTCTTTTATACATTACAACCTCCATCTTGCTGCTCAACAACAGAGGAGGAGCCACCTTTCTTTATCTCTGTGTACCAGCCTCTTCTGGATGCTTCATAGTCCCCGAACATAATGACAACACGCACACAAAAAGAGTAAAAACCTGTGACGGTGTGTTTAATTTAAATATACTTTGCTGCTCATAAAAGGAGATTATACTCTCTTCTCAAAAACATTGGTATTTATAAATGGTTAGAAACAACATCTTCATTGATCATTTATGCTCCCCATGTGAAAGCAAAGATGCTCATAAAATATGCAAAGTTATGCTTAGAGCACAATATTTTCACAGTTTGCCCATAATAAAATTCTAAAGAGACGCGGCATCAATATTTACTGTAAAGAGAGGAAACGTGAAAATGACATAAATGCTTTTGAGGAACAGAGGAGGAAAAGAACACACGATTTGAAGAGTCAGCTGTACAGATAAATTATGTTATTTATTATAGTTATGCACTTGTTTCAAATTAAATCATGGTCATTTTGTGTACTTGTTAGGAAAAGACACAAAGGTTCATTAGATCAGGGGTTCTGAAATATTTTGGGTCTGGGGACCCCCTATACAAGGGTGAAGATTTTCCAGGGACCCCCCTCATAAACCTCATGCTGATTTTAAAATAATTTACTGCCATTTTAAACCCTAAAGACCATGAGAATATTTATTATTTTTTGTTTGCTTCAGTGTTTTACTTGTACATTGTTCCACATATTTTTTATTTCAATTTTTCAATTTTCAATTTAATGTTTATTCATTCCTTTAAAATATAAACAAAACACAATTCATACAACAAAACCATACAAATGAAACAAAATGAAAGGCAGCAGAAGAAGAAAAAAAATCTTATATCTGCTCCTTTTTAAAAAAATAAAAAATATATTAAAAATACATATATTTCATACAATAATAAAACAATTAATAAGAAAAAAACAAAGAAATTTGACTCCTCAAACAGTAACTAATACAAATTAAACAATTTCATATTTCTTTAACAATTTTACCTTGATCGTTTTCTTAAAGGAATTACATATGCATTTATGCTTTTTTTTTAAATAAAAAATAAAATCAACAACTTCTTGTCATTCAAGGCACAGCTTGTGGACCCCTGAGGGTCCTGGGACCCCAGTTTGAGAACCTTTGCATTAGATCTATGTCATGGAAAGATATATATATATAATCTATGGAGACCCTCATTTCTCAGGCCAATAGTTGAACCTATGTCATTCTGTGCTCAATAATGTCTTTTGTCCCTCAGATAAGGTGTTCCAAAACAGACTCCGGGTTCGGCTGCCAGCATCTAGCCATGACCCAATTCAGTCCATGGGAGACGCCAGAATCTTTGTTTAATCTCATGTGTGATAAACATTCTGTATAAAGTCCTGTTTGTAACTCAGCTCGTGGCCAGCACTTCTGAGTCATCATTCAGATGATGAAGAATGTTGAGCCACCCTCTTGTCTTGCACGTTCATTAAACCCTGTTAACTTTTCATGGAGTGTTTTGACTTCTTTATCATGTTTACCTGTCCAGGTATTATTGTTTTCCACAACAGACCTGATAAAGAACAGGGGAAACAACTAATACATACAGGAGAGTGGGCCTCGAGGACTGGAGTTGAGAAACACTGGTTTAAACTTTATAGCCTAACCCTAAACCTAAACCTAACCCTGACCATTTACCTCACAGGTACCTACCTGATCCTAAAACTAACCAAAACTCAATTCACACCTTGGTCCCTAAAATTAACCATTACTGGTCAACACTAACATGAACCAAAACTTAATTCATACCATACCTCTAAACCTAACTAGTAAAGCACAGTAGAGCTGCAAACAAAGTGAGGAACATTGAATAGGTCCTCATTTTACATCAAATACCTAACTTTGATAAAAACTATGGCGCAAATTGTCCTCACTCTGTAGTAAAAACAAGTACACACACACACACACGCACACAAGTTTTTTTTTATCTTTGTGGGGACTTTCCATTGACTTCCACTCATTTTCTGGTAATTTTATATCCCAACCCTGGCCATTTACCCTAAAATTAACCTAAACTCAGTTCACACCTTGGTCCTAAACCCAACCCCCCCCCACACACAATATCAGCCTCCAAATTCGTGGTCGCTTTGGTCCCCACCAAGTAGCAAAAACATGGGCGCACACACACACACACCTAAGACAAGCTAGATTTTCTCAAATGGCATCAGTTTGCACATTGACAAGGTTGCATACTCTGTTCAGTGTAACTTATTTGTCTGTATTCCCTGACTGCATGAATCCCTGTAAACTGAATGAGCAGAAGTCTACGGGGCATCATTAGGCCTTTTAAATTAAAATAATCTGATTATATCCCGCTTTATACTTTTCTCTACCTCCATGACAAAAAGAAAGGGTAGCCAAGTCGATTGTGCCTTGAACAAGTGAACCTTAAAGTGCTCCTCTTCCACTGTGGGACTATCTATTGTCTGCAAGAAAATAACAAAACAAGCCAGCAAAAGTTTTATTCAGTCTCCTCTTTGATTAATTGCTTTTCCCTGCAGTGAAACCCACAAAATGCTCGGCTGCTTGAAAATATGTGCTTCAGAATGGTTTTGGTCAGCTGTGTAAAGCTCCTGGACTCCTTGTCCCGTATCAGAGCCCTGCAGCTGCTCCGTCAACTAAAAGGGAATTACTAAATGTATCGTTTTATGGGTAACGAAGTCGGGCGACTCAGACAGTGATAAATAACAAAGGTGCTGGAGGTAGATGGGGACGGGGATTTGGAAACTCTGGTGCTCAAAGCTCATGAAGAGGCCTGGGTGAAGCTAATCGCTGGAGCTACATGAAACAAAACTATATTAGAGGACTAACACACTGAGCACAAAGGAAACCAGAGCTTGTGGTCCAGAGTGCCAAACGGACTGGAGAGGCAGAGGCTGAATAAATAGAGCAGAAGTGAGTGGAAAGTGGGTGTTCAATACAATAGTTGTACAACTAGAGTATATGAAATAAAATATATGATGGCATAATGAAAGCAGTAACAATGATCTGTTTTTATTAATTGGGGCCTCTCTTGCAATAATAAAAAAACACCCTTGTGATTTGTTTAATGAGTTCCTTTTCTGAGAGCATTTCCTGCTGAAAAAGAAATCATCTTTTCAGAGGAGTAACAGATCAAAGTGTTGTTTCAAGTTGACTTCATTCTGTTTTTACACTGTTTTGTCACCTCAGTTGTTTTACATCTATATTTTTTGGCCCCTCCGAGCAAAAAAGCATTAGAGAAGCTGAATCTACAAAACAAGAAATCTATAGTTCCTTTAGTTTGTACGCCACGCTGCTTGATTAAGAACCCTCTGAATACACTAGAGTTCTCCGGCTCCGTCCAAACATCTACCCTCCTCCTCATCGCCTTGAAGTTGATTAAAAAGTTTAGCCTTTAAATCCATAAAAGTGAGTCATTTAAGCCGACACTCTGAGCAGCGTGTAGCTGTTGTGGTTGGTTGGGCTCATTGAGGACACTCCAGACATGAACGATACAGGCATGACCTACAAGTGAGCAGTGATCATTCACACCTATTGTTTACATTCTCTCATGACACAAACTGTCGTCTCCTTCAACCTTGATCCCTCAGCTGGAGTGATGTTTTCTGTGCGACAGAAGAGAAAATGAAAAACGTATACGATCAGATGGAAGCAGATATGTTTATTCTACTTGGTCACTGCCCTCCAGTAATGGAAAATGTTCTGCGAGCGAGAACCCATCAGCCATTGTGAGATAATTGCTGAGTCATGGTTCCTATCTACGGCCGTGTCAAGCACTGACAGGTATATTATGTCCCTTTTTTGATAAAACGCTTCCGTATCGTCCCGGTCATCTCGACAGGCGCCTCGATGAAATGTATTTCAGCTGGAGCAGAGCACTCCCCAAAACTAATTGCTTTCACTGTATCAGAACAAATTATTTAAATTTATTAAAAGTGCCGACAAATGAGAGGTGTCACCTCAGCTGAACCTTTCATAGAGTATAGTTGTGATCTATAGGAAGCTTTCACACATTTAAAATCTGCATTTAAATTCAATTCATACCTGGTCTGTGTTTAATATGAGTTAGAGAACACTTTTAATTTTGCTGTAATAAAGGTTGAAGTTGTTTTAAAGTGCTCCTGGGAAGTGTTTTTACACTCTTGGCAGGGAAGAATGTAATAAAAAAAAGGTTTTTGCAGCAAACGTCCTGACAGATGACTATTATTATTATTCTTTACTGTGAGGCTGGCATCAATGAGTCTGATTTCTTTTAAGATCTGCGATGAAAAAATATTTAGTTGATTTCATCGAGATGATCCGTTTTCGCTTCCGTCCTCTAACAGAACAGATGAGTGAGTCGTTTATCCAGAAGGTAAATCCAGTTCCAACAGCAGCAGAACGGTTGAGACAGAATAAACAGGCTGATAAAAGCCCTCAGAGCTGACAGAAAAGTACCATTTATCTTCTGCAGCTGAGGGCTGAAGGCTGCACAGCAACAACAGAAATAACAGCTGTTTTCCTCCTGACAAGCTGTTGACAATGACATGTCAATTTTTTAAGATGAGGATAATGAAGATGAAGATAATCTGCATGAATACGGTAATACTTGATTTTGATGCATCAATACTGATAATAAAAGCAGGAATTGTTATGTTTACTCCTAAAAATGGTCTAAATTATTATAGTTATTGTTTTTTCTGTTTTACTGTTTTTTTTCCTCACAAGCTTTTTGCTAATCATTTTGGAATAAATAAATTTTCATATAAAATACAGTGGAAATGCTTAAATTCCTTCAAAAACATTGTCCTATTTATGAAACTTTTAGTTTAGCATTTAGACACTTTTTTTGCTACATTAAACTTTTGCTGTCCTGCATTTTAGCTTTTAGCTAATAATTTGCTGATTTTAGGTTTTACCATCTGTTTTACAACTTTCAGCTACTGTTTTGCTAATTTTACCATCTGTCCTGCTAATTCATTAGCTTTATTCATTGTTTTGCAACTTTAACCATTTTTATTTGTATTGCTAATTTTGACAACTGGTACTTCATTACTACTGGGTTTTGCTCAATTAATTATAGTTAGCATAGTTTTTGTAACTTTGATGTGTTTTGATTATTTTACTTCCAGAATTTGTAGCTTTACCATCTATTTAGCACATTTTATCATCTGTTTTGCTAGTTTTAGCTATAAAACTGTTGCTGCTCATAGATTTTAGCCAATGTTTTAGCCTTTGTTTGCTTATTGTAATTAATCTTTTTTTTTTTTCCGCTCTTGGAGGAGCAAGACGCTTTTATCTCTATCTTGTCCGTCCTTATCTTCCCTGCTTTGCTGCTTGGAGCCTTCTCTACATTTTCATCCGAATCCAGAAATTATGGATATTTTTATTTATATGATTTGGTTAGCTGGTCTCTTAATAAATTTTTGGAACAAAGTTTCTTCTTCTTCCATGGGAGGACTTCTTCTTCCATGGGTGGGACCTCTGTTCTGCTCTGTTCTAGATATATATTTGGAATCTGATCCCTGGATTCTACAGATTGGCTTGGTGGTCTCCTGGTTTCTCTACAAAACAGCGTCGGTGGCTATTCAGGCCATTTCCTGGCTGCCTGACCATTGAAGGATGGCTGTTCTATCAGCACTCAGACTTTTGCCTTAAGCGAGCTAGACTCAGTCTGCAAGCGGTTCTGCTGAGGGTCGCGGGCTGGCTGTGGTCCCTGGACTTTGCTGGTGAGATGGAATTGATCTTGGCTCAGCGGAATTTGTCCACATTATTTGTCTGATTGTATTCACCATGAGAGGTAACCAGCAGACATAAAGGCTGATGGAAAATTGTTATTATCTGCCTGACCGAAAACAGTTTCTTCTGTTCCAAAACAACTGATTACAGAATTTGGCTCTCCCGAACAATGGCCTTCAGAGCTGTGGACTAAATTCTCCCAGGATGTTTACGTTGACTGAGGGTCTGCCCTCCACCTTTCCCCAGCCGGTTCGGATGTTATCAGTCCATTAAATGGACGTTATTAGCGTTTAGCAGGCCCATAGAATGGCTTCAGACT